>WOGR01011940.1:0-10378 GCA_015342045.1 Leptinotarsa lineolata | reverse complement strand
CTTGCAATTCCAGAAACATGATTGTGCCAAGACATATTTGTGTCCATTTTAACACCCAAAGAACTTATCGAAGCAGAAAGCGGAACTGTCTCTCTTGACATCATTATATCTGGTTCAGAGACATTTATCTGTTTGGAGAAAATCGATACCTGGGTTTTCGTGGCATTGAATTGAACCTGGTTACTTTCACCCCAATTCGAAATTACTTCTAGATCCTCATTAAGACATGCAACCTCCTGTTACCGGTGAAGATGTGCATCTGCAACAGATTTCCTGGTATCCAAATGGAATGACGAGACAAGTATGCTGTCGTCAGCAAAGCAATATATTGGATTCTTCGTTTTTTCCAATAAGTCGTTGATGTAGAATAAAAAGAAGGTTGGAGACAATATGGATCCCTGGCGAACACCAGCGTTGATGGTAAAAGTATTTGAGAGATATCCATCGACGGACACTTGCAGGAAACGTTTCAGGAAACTTGCCATAGCTTCGAAGATTGGCTAACAAACCCTCATGCCACACACGGTCAATGGCCTTAGAAATGAGTGTGTTCTGCTTATTCCGTGACTAGATATGAAACCATTTCTGTTGTGAACCTTTGATTGCTTTCTAATATGCCAGCCAAGTATTATTTCTATAGTTCTCAATGTAAATGATATGAGACGTGGTCATCTAGTCGTCACAGCTTTGAAATGAGCAGTCAACGGCATTATCGTCATGATCTTGGAAAATAAATCATTGTGCAAAGTTCAAAGTGTTTGCTGTCTACAGATGCTACAGTTGGTCTTTGAACCAGTTTTTCTCATTCAATAATTCTTCAACAGCCTTACTTTTTGAGATATTGGATCTATGCATTATCGATAACAAAAATCCAGTGTTAGCCGATTCCTACGATTACCGTCTTCAATTGTTTGTATAGCAGACCGACCGATCGCTTGATTAATGACATTAATTATACCGCGAATGAATCCAAACCATAATTAACGGGCGACCATCTTACGTTCGGAGCTCATTACATTCCCATTAGATAACTGAAAGATACGATCCGATTTTTGTCCGTATAGATTACATCGCGCCTCTCAGTATCGAATGGGTGGTTGATTAATTTGCATTCGGCGATTACTTGGTGGACCAAACAATGGATATTGTTTTCAGTAGAGGAGTTGTATGACCACGGTTTTTATCGATTTCAACAGATAGCTGGTGGATGGTTGTGGTAAACCTATTCTCCAGGTTTGTTGGCCTTCGGTTTTTATGCCCGACGTTTCATCAATAACTACGACATGCTCAAAAGTAATGAGGTTGCCTCATTACTTTTGAGCATGGCTCTAGTTTTCCTCACAGTACATACAATCTTTGATCAGTTAGTAGATAGGTGGGTAAGTGAATATTCAGGTATTAAGATCGAGAATATTTAGACCTTACATCGAATTGAGCAATATGTATCGGAAGAAATAATAAAAATCAAAGAACCCCAGATTTTATGACAGGATTTATTCGTTTCCAGATTTAAATAGCCTGGACATGGTTCAAACTAAGGCTCAGTCGGCTGTTTGCTATATATAGGATCTTTCATTAGGCGCTCCTCATGTTCAAACTCAAATAAAACAAAGTGTGTATGAGATATCATCGTAGGAAGTGGAGCGCATCCAAAGTGTCCAATTTTTCATTACCTCAGCTCATTAATCAAGCTAAATTGGACCGATGGCATAGGTGATATTGGCTGTGAGGACTACTGTGGTTTGTGGTTTATTCGCATACACCTGCGACTCAGAAAAACCTACAAAAAAAGTCAGTTCACATCACCTCCACTTAAGATCACCCTGCCCTCATATCACTCTTGCAGAATATCCAATGTAGCATGAGCTATAGCACGTAGCGCCTTCCTGTTGAAACCACATATCGTTGGTGTCCAGATCATTCAATTCTGGCCAAAAGAAGTTGGTAATCATCGACCTATAGTGCTTGCCATTGAAAGTGATGGACTAGCCAAAGTCGTTCCCAAGAAAATGTACCGACGGCAGTTCCAGCTCAAAAACCACGCCAAAAAGTGACTTTTTTGGGATGTGTTAGACGCTCTGAGGTCTCATGTGGATTGGTATCGTCCTTAATTTGATAATTTTGCTTATTCACGTACCCATTCATTCAGAAATGGGCCTCATCGCTGAAGATGAATTTTTGAAATCAGGGTCAGTTGTCAACTGCTCCAGAGCCCATTTAGCGAACGCACGTGGTGTCTCCAGTTCCTATGTCAGTTGAATTTTGTACGGGAGCAGGCCCAAGTCAAAATTTGCCAAGTTATGTATGTAATGAGTGATTTTTTTGCTCGTATCTTTTTGGAAACACGTGTCATTGTCAAACTTGTTCAGTTTGGTCTATAATTTAACCATGAATCGACTTACGAATGAACAACGCTTGTTAATTATTGAATTTTATTATCAATATTCATGATCGGTTAAGAAAGTGCATCGCGCACTTCTTCCAATTTATGGGCAGTTTCGTCGGCCTACTGAGAGAGCCATTCGAACCCAGTTTACATTATTGGACATTAAACCACCAACACGCAAAATTGCCGCATCTGAGTGAAGACCAGGCACAAGCATTGCAAGAGCTACCGATGCATCCCGAAAAAGTCACTGTTTGGTGTGGATTATTGGTCGGTGGCATCATCGGGCCGTACTTCTTCAAAGACGACAATGGCCGGAACGTTACTGTGAATGGCGAGCGCTGCCGTCTGATGGTTGACGACTTTTTGTTGCCCAAAATGGAGGAATTGGACATGCCTTACATGTAGTTTCAACAAGACGGTGCCACATGCCACACGGCACGCGAAGCAATGGCCCCATTAAGAGGCGCCTTGGGTGAACAGTTTATGTCACGTTTGGGGCTCGTCAATTGGCCGCCTAGATCATGTGATTTAACGCCTTTGGATTATTTCTTGTGCGGTCATGTTCAGTCTCATGTCTACAGGGATAAATAAACAACGACTGACGCTCTGAAAACCAATATTGAAGCATTTATACGTGAAATACCGGTCGATATGTTAGATAGAGTGTGTCAAAATTGGACTTTGCACATGGTCCATCTAAAGCGAAGCCGCGGACAACATTTGCATGAAATCATCTGCAAAAATTGAATAATATTGATCGTTCTATAGATTCCAATAAAGATTTCATCAATTTTTTCAAAATTTTTGTGTTTTTTTGAAAATTAAATCACCCGTTGTGTGCGCCATCGCAAGCAGACGTTCCTAGAACTCTGGATCGGGAGGATGGTGGGGAGTAGGATTGTCTTCATTAGAGGCAGTTTCAGTTGGAAATCAATTTCACATCTGCGATCGATGGAGGGGTAGATGTGCCGAGCGACTTCACCAGCATCCGCCTCTGTCTAAGGTATCTGACTGTCACTTTCCTATCGAAGGATCGAGGGTGACTAGATATCTTACTTCGAATGTGCAAGAAATCTGCTGTCCGTTGAGGACGACGTGCCCTTCCGGGTGTGCCTTCCTCCAAGGGACTAGCATGGCCTGATAGGGTTAATAGTACTCTTCCAGAGATTAGCCCACTTCTTTAATCTTTATTATTAATACTTCGAGACTATTTATAGGTTACCGGGGCGGCGATTTCTCTTTTTCCCTCTTTCCTTTGGGTTTTTGGGTTCACTACAGTAACCTGTTTTCCTGCATGCCGTTTGTGGTTTTTTATAGCACCTTGAATGATCTGCGTCGCAGATCATTCTGAACCTGTGGTCTTGCCTTTGGATGATTATAGCTTGGGGCCACTTGATGTTATTTTGATGGGTATAAACATGCTGCGCTATCTGTGATTTGCTAATTTTTCACTGGCAGAATTGTTTCCAAAAATACGTACTTTCAACAGACTTTTTGATAGCTTCGTTGGCTTGGTTTTTGAGATGCCACCATGGACAGTGTGCCCAGATCTTGATCAGATTCTAATATTGTACTGAGGAGAATGGGGAATGGCGTGGTTCAAACAGAACTGACTGGTATCACAATCGCCACAAAAGAGATAACCAGGAAAGGAATTTCTGCAGACAGTAGACAAGCCCAATTAATCTTGAACAGACGAGTTACCCCAGAGCTAGTACTAGAGTGCCACCAAGACTTAGACAACGCCTCGGTAGATAATAATATTATCCTGGGGTGGGTAAAAGGACACGTTATGAGTGAAGGAAATCGCATTGCCGATTCTTTAGCCAGGAGAGCGGCTGGACCAAGAATCTTAGGACCCAGTGATACCTACGGCCTGATGACTTCGACAATTGCGGAACTATCCAAACGTTACACCCATGCTCAATCCCTGAAGATATGGGATGGAATCAAAGGATGCAGTCATGTCAGGATCACTCTGGGCGAGCCTGGGAAGCTAGAGACTGGCTATGACCAGGAAAAACCTACTTTTTACAGTAGGATTTCTGATTGGCCACTGTCAACTTAGGAAACACCTCCATATTATAGGGCTGGTGAACACACCTCTATGCAAGATGTCTTATGTGAATGTTCGGAGCTATTGTCAATAAGAGAGTGTGTGTTCGGCGAGCCGTGGCCTACACCTGGCGATATTACAGAGATGTCTCCTAGTGACCTGTCCACCTTCCTGGAAGGGACAGGATGGACAACGACCTAGGAGAACAACTCCTGGGAGAATGTACAATGGGTCACATGTGGCCTAAGTGCTGTGGGCCTTCACTCGCCTCTCCAAGTTTTCTTATCTTCCCCGATAGATCACCAAGAAACATCGTCAAGCACGTTCTACCAAAACAAACCCCAGCTTGGTTGTCTGCGAATGCACTAGTCTGTGGTTCGAAATCTTTCGGGAAATCACATGATGGAACATGATATATCACAAAAAAGAAAGATGAACTTAAGCTGCAGGACTTGGCAGAAGAAAGAGGTCATGATGCATTTGCTTGTGTGGCAACAGAGGTCCAAGATTATGGACAATCTAGGTTTGATAGTGCAAACCTTTCTCAGGTTCAATTTGGTGGAAAAAGGAAGCCAACTGTTTCAAATTTGAAATCTCAAGCCTTGAAATTTTGATTTTTGGGTGGACTCACAATGGTATTTCATACCGAACTGAAGATGTAGTTACCAACTATCTCGTGCGTGTGTCCGGCGCGATAAGCATCGCGTATGTCGCTTGTTTGTTTACAGCATCCGAGTAGGTCGGACCAAAATCAACGACTGGCGATCGCAGATAAATCTGAAATAAATCACGATCGCCCCGCGATCTGAGACGTTTAATTACAATACTGAAAACCAATTATGAAATAGTAAATTTATGACGGAAGGCGATGCAAGGGCGGCCGAACAGGAGATCCTTGATGGTCCACGGAAATTAGGTGTTTTGAGAAAGATACTGAAATTACATGATGAGCTAGGTTTGGAAAATTGTTGCTTCGCACAGATTTTACCTGATGAAATTTGCACTTGGGATAAAAGAAGGAAAAATGTTGAAAGTCAAGATTTGGCTCTCAAAATAATTTTTTGCATTTGTATAAACTGTTCTTTTATTATTCTCAACTTATTCTCCTTGTACACAATGTACTCTTAAGAAAAATCGATCAAAATCATTGGGGTTGGATTAGAATGCCAAGTGTCACAATATTGCCATTTAATCACTATTTGCTTTGCCTTGACACTTGGTATATATCAGCATAATGTGGATATATCTTAACCTAAGGGGGATCTGAAAAGTTCTTGACCTAATAGAGGTGGAAAAAAATTTTTCAGACTTCTTTTTTATTTATTGACATAGTCTCCTTTGAATTCAATTCAATTCATTTATTCAACCACAGTATATTTATATATACATTTGTAGCAAGTCAGAATGGTTTGTAAAGAAAAATCTGCCATGTGGGAGCTGTAACTCAAATATTCATTTCAATAAGATGAATGAAAACACTTTTTGTCTAATTTTCACGACGTTTATTTATTTTTACGACCGGTTTCGGAGTTTAGCCCATCATCAAGTAAAACTAACTTACTAAGTTAGGTTCTGGCCTAATTCAGATTTACTTTTATGTATTTCTAAGAGACTTTGGTATATATAGATAGAAGGAAGGCACATTATTTCGAAATGTTTGAATAATTATCTGCATGAAGAATTGTTCGGAACACCAGCCATTATTCTCACAGCACGTTTCTGAATTCGAAAAGCTCTCATAGCATATGGTGAATTTCCCCATTGAACAATTCCATAATTCTAATGTGAATGATATTGCGAAATGAACTGATAGAAGAGTATGATAATCTATAGCACTTTTGAGGCGACGGAGCAGGTAGAGTTGTGAGGATAGTTTTTTGCACAAACTATCAATATGAGGTCGCCAATTCAAGCTATCATCTAGGGTTATACAAAGCAATTTCACTGACTGGTTCTCGCAAATATTTCTATTGGACGAGAATACGATTCGTTGGGTCTTACTTTTATTCAGATTCAATTTGTTTGTCGTGAACCATACGTCTGCCTCTTTCTCCACACTTGAGGTGGCTTCGTCCAGAAGAGTTACATTTTCATAGGATTGAATAAGGGTAGTATCATTAGCATGACAAACACAAAAATCTGGTGATATATAATCAAAGATGTCATTCAAGTGAATTATAAATAATAGTGGCCCCGGCACAGAGCCCTGGAGTACACCATGATTATTACTTCGAAACTCCGAAAAAGTACCGCTCCAATACACGGACTGGTTCGATTGGATAGATGAGATTTGAAAAATTTCAGTGGTAACCCTCTTATTCCATGAAATTCGAGATTCTCTAAAAGTATGTCGTGCGATACACAAAGTCACACATTGTTCACCTCTTTTGAGACAATCCACAATATTATATCAACATTTGTAATGGCTTTCAGGGTAGATTTATTTTTTCGAAAACCAAATCGGTTTGGATTTAGCAACTCAGGTTTTTGAGTGCTGGTACTTCTTATAATAAAGACCAACATTCGATTCTCTGATGAAATAGCCTGGTCTGTGTGGGAAGTGGAAGTGAATTTATAATCAAAAGTGATTCCAAGATCTGTCATCTAGTCGAATACTAAATCGATTTCATTTTGTAAAATTAAGCAGTCTTCGTAATTGTCAATCACTTTGTATACCTTTAGATCGTCAGCGTAAAGAAATTTTGGGCAGTTCATAATTTTCGCCAGGTCATCAATGGAAAGCAGAAATAAAAGAGGCCCCAAGTTCGAGCCTCGTGGTACCCCTGAACTAGGTGTGTACAAAGAGGACTGAAAAGCTTCATGTTCCACGTCATGTTCCATCAAAGAGATATCTTGTAAAATGATCAATTAAACTTCCAGAAAAGTGGCTTTCGACATATTCATAACCTCTGAAATTTTGGTGAGTAACTGTCAACATATGACCAACGAAATTCACTAGCTTCTATTTACGAGTGCTGCTATCTACATGTTGGGGTAGAAACCTTTTCAGGCCCTCTACGCGCTTTGCAATTGTGGCCGAGAAAAAATTTTCTTGTCGGCAGTTAACAAGCATATCTGTTTGCTAGCGTGGATTATGAGGAGTGAGATATCATAGTGTGCTGGCGTTCCCGGCTGGTATCTAACAATAATGGACTTCCTTCTATGGGAAAGAAAGTTTTTGGCTTTCTACTACTCCATTTTGATACAAAAAATGTGCTTCCTTCCAAAGAAAGGAAGGAAACAATCATTTTTTTGAAAAAATGAAATACCACTAAACATAGATGTGTAGATCATTCAAAGAAGTAACTTCCAGACACAAAATAGAAGAAAAAGGCCTTCTGAAACAGCTACTTACATAACGCAAGCCGTTGATGTAAATGATAGAAAATCAAAATTTACATCAACGATTTCTGTAGTTTCGTTGCACCATTAAAATGTGTATCATTAGCAGATGACGCTACTTGAGTATGCTCAAATAATTCTCAAAACCACCTAACTCATGAAATAGAATCCAACAAAACTTTATGACACACTTGATTTACTGCAAGTAGGCTCGAAATCAATCACGATAAAACTCAAAATATAGTAATAACTTCAAAAAACATGTTGTATTTGTCATCAGGCAACTGAATATTCTTGTCGATATAGAAACTTCAAAAATAACGTATTTTCATTTATTCCACTGAATAATTTCTTTCCCAATGAGTATATTCAATTGCCAGAAAAAAAAACTATGAGAACATTTGCTAACGTGGGGTTTTGGGAAAAATGCGACCTATTTTCATTCGCTTATGTATCATACATCTTCCTACAGTGTATATAGTTACCGTGAATAAGTTTCCAAAGCATTGTGATAACCATAAATATGCCACAAGATCTGCAAACTTACTGAATCTTCCTTTCCAAACTTTCAAGTTCAACCGACCATTGAATCTTTATCGTTCTTCAAATATACGTGGTTATTAAAAAAATAAGGTGATTTTTAAAACGGACTAAAATGAAAGTGGTATATTTTTAGGGACGACCAGTTTATGGCAAAGAAATGTTTTTGCTTTTTACCTTATAAAAAATGTAGGAAACTTGCAAAAAAAGGAAGAAAGAAAAACATTTCGGAATAAACTCTTTACAAAGATGTGTAGACCATGCATAGAAGTTACAAACTTTCAGATAAGATAGTATATCCACTCTTCTATTTTTCCTTCACATATTTCTTTTAATTGTTGTCAAAGTTTTGCCACTTTCAAAAATTCACTCGTGCATAGAACGGTCAAATGAATCTCCTCTATTTTATAATGCACAAGATCGAAATATTTGTGAAAATCTTAGTATATGACATCATAAGGCTGGATTTTGTTTAGAGCTCTAGTCTATTGATCGAAGCACTGTAATAGATGAAGATCGTCATCACTCTACAAGAAAACAATTCAGATATGGCGATACCACTGTTGGAAATGTAATCTACATTGATCGTTAGAACGATAATTCATCGTGGAATCAGGCCACATCATATGTGCATCAGATTAACCACTAGTACCTTCATAATGTATACGAACTATCGAGGGACCTCAATCGAACGCCAGAACTATTACATATTGAAAAATACAGTTATTGGTAAAACCTATATTCACTTGTATTCTCATTGATTAGCATATTCTAAATATACTTTTCCTTGAAAATTGGTGTTCATTTCAAATCGTTATCCAAAATTGACGTCCATTCTTTATTAATGTGACCATAAAAATTAATTTATCACGATCAGACTTGCGTCCATTAAATTTGACAATTATTGTTCAATGCTACCTCTTCAACAATGATGTTTCTATCATTTTGCTAAAGTCTACTAATGGGAATAATTTGCAATAAACATTTGAGTTGAGTGGTTTCTTATCTGAAAGTTCAATTCGTTCGATTATATGTTGGTCATCATCACTGTTGGAATCATTATAACGTCGACAACAAATTTAAATAACCAATTTGAATAATCATTTACGTCAAGGAAGTAATTTAAAAATTCCTGAATATTTTCCCTTCTAAAGGTTACTGGGAACTTCAAAAGTTTCGACTTGAGTCTAAGGAAGAATGAATCCAACACACGTCCTCCCATCCCTCAGAACTGGAATAATCTTCTCGTTGAGTCCATAATTCTTTTTTTGCTCATTCATGTCTCAGAATTAACATGTCCCAACAAGGGCGAGCAACGTTTCTTCATTCTGTGACTGTTCCCCACAGCGTGTAGAGCGACACTAGACTTTTCTAGGTTATTGTGACCAACTTTCGCAGTTCTCACAGCTCAGTTCATACATTTCTGCATTTTTACCATAGTGTTTCACACATATCAGTGTTTCTCAACCAATTCAAGTAACAAATTCATAATGAATGACGATAAACTTTGCTAGATTTTTTTTCTCTCGTCAAACGAAAACACTTCCTGAATTAACCTTAATTCAAAAACAACCATATTCTTTTCAGCAATTTTTTCTCTATATCATATTATATATCACGATATTTTACTGAAGTTGCGGTTGAAAAATTCGACATCAGGTCATTTCATTGTGGAGCACTAATACAAAAAGTATAAAAATGGCCTTATAAAGCAAGAGCATAATCATATAAATCGAAATAGAGACACCTCTGATCTGTTTAAAACTAAATCAATGAGTCAATGATCATATTAATACTTGGATACATCCACAATGAATAGTATACTGAATGGAATCAAAACCTGCAACTCTATAGTTAAATTTGAAAAAACTCTCACTGGTTTCACGTCGGGTTTCTCTAAGATTTTCCTGGTTTTAACATGGGGAAGCAAAGCGTTTGCCTTGACCAGCCTAGCTGGGGTTACTTTGGCGTTCTCTCGGCCCAAAAATCCAACTCCTAATGTAACGAGAAACCCAAGGAACTCTAGCCTTCTTGGATGTTCTTGTGAACAG
>WOGR01011939.1:0-10379 GCA_015342045.1 Leptinotarsa lineolata | reverse complement strand
CATGATGACGATGGCGTGCTTCCACCTTCTGGGGAAGTATCTAATTAAAAAATCGAATTCCTTTTAGAGCATCATTCTTCAAACTAGGCAGAAGCGAACGTCCGAAAACGTCGCCCCATCTACCTGTCGATGTACTAACCAAATGCATAACCACATAGCCCAAGACCTCGCATAAGGACAAAAAACTTTCGTTTCTATAGTAAGTGGGCATACTTGAAGACTGGCTTTAAATCGAATCATCTAAATGAACAATTCGTTCAGGCCAGTCTCATCTTACCTACACAGTAGGTTTATGGACCGACACCTATCAGAAAACAACTACTCCCGCGGCTGATACCACGAAGGGCGTTGTATTATATCCGACTTTAGGTTGATGATAGACACTACCTTGTGCTGACGAGTGGCCAAACAGCCCGAAACCGGTCTGCAAGTGTGCTCCAATAATCAAAGATCGATTCCCGAAGTTGTATCGCCAACTGCATATGCAGGAATTACTTCAGTGAAGAATTCTGCACTGACACCTTTCGAATATAATCCGACTCCCTTCGTGGTATTAGCCTGGGGAGTAGTTGTTTTCTGATAGGTGTCAGTCCATAAACCTACTGTGTAGGTAAGATGAGACTGGCCTGAACAAATTGTTCATTTAGATAATGAGAGATTGTATATCAAACAATTTATTGAAAGCGTTATTACGTGGACGTGTTGATGCAAATATTAGTAATAAGTGACGAGTACTTGAATGTTTTCTCTATGTCTCTAAGCACTTTAGTCGAAGATCCCGAAAGGTTAGGAATATAATACACTTACAACTACACTATTTTTGAAATAAAATATACAATACTTATTTACTTACTAATAATTTCGAATCATATTTCACTAGTTGTCTTCCTAACGATATGTTCATGAAAGGTTGCATTCCTTAGTAATCCCGTCATGTCAAACAAAAGTGACAGTTGGTAGGTACATAGGAAGGGACAGAAAGGCTCATTTATTATCAGTAATTTAACGGATGACACATTTCTCTGGCATGCTAGGATCATTTAAAATATATTTTTTGTAAAAAGAGAGACATGTTCTAAAATAAAAAGCAGGTGAGTGTCAGAATTCCCTAACTGATAAACAATGGTTTACGTGACTCACGCATTCCGGCCTTTGATATTCGGGCCTTAAATAGGCCCGAATATCAGAGATGAACAAATATTGAGTTCTCTGTCGATCCCATAGATAGCGCTTTCGCAAGGAAAGATGTCAGAGTGTGATATTTATGGGGTAATCAACAGTGTGAAACACAGTTTTTGAATATGAAAGACAAGAAGCATAACTTCCCAATAATCTCAGTTCTGCCCTAGACGTGGTGAACTTCAACTCTTCACTAACCTTTTTGAAATCTATTCATATATTACATAAAATATAATCGTACATAATTGTTCCTCCGCTGATAACCCTTCGCAGTTGATGCGGTTATTTTTGAAATAAAAAAAATGTCATAACCCTCACTTACTCAGACTTGTCCGTTGAGAACAGCCTGACAGCCATATGGTTTAGCCCAGCACTGTTAATCAAACCTATGGTGGGTCGAAACAGTGCTGTTTGGTGTTGAATCACGAACGTTTCGTGTGTGTGGTTCTGGTTTTCAGCTAGTTGCCTTTATACAACAGTGAAATACAAAGGACGAATCTCATCGGCAGTCGAAGTCGGAGCTTGGCAATTCAATTCACTGCCTTAGGAAACCTCTTTATCTTCGATATTCGAATGCACAGATAAATTTGGCTGTTATAAAAAGACGAGCCTGAGTATGGAAAATTCACCTTACGAAGACGCTATCTATGGGATCGACAGAGAACTTAAACCTTGCTTGTCGAAGGTGAGTGGCGGTGTGGGCTTTTGTTTCAAGGCTCTGATATCATATAGTATCCTTGCGGTGAAAGTTGCGAAGAAGACAAGTAGCGATTTTTCATTTGGTGGTTCCATGTTGGGAAAGGAATATTTGATTTTTCAGTTATTTCCGTAGATTGTGTTTTTTAGGGGAGTTGTCCATGCTTACTTATACTCAGGCTTTCCTATGAAAATGTAGTTTATTCTAGCATCTCCGATGAGTCCTATGACTGGTCGGAATAGCATCGATGTAGATTGTTTCTGGGCTATGATTTCATGTTGTTGCCTTGGAGTGGAAGATGCAAAGAAAGACAGAGAGTGATTTTTAATTCGGCGGTTTGACCTGTGGTAACCATCAAAAATATAAAAAGAAAATGGATCATTGTTTGAAAAAAATGAGCTAGTTTTGATTTCATGAGAATGTACTTATATTTTCTGATTCGAAAGAGGATACAAGCAAAATGATGGTTTTTCCAGTATCATGTACCTTATATTATAATCTTCTGGACTATACAATTTCTCTCAGGAAATGTATCTAATATTCGAATTAGGGAGGTTTGAGGTCAGTAGGAACTGTTTGAGTGAACTTTAGTGGAAATGTTAGAGGTTAGGATACTTGGTGAAGTTTTGGAAACTTATGTATGATACACAAAGATAGTAAGGATTACTACCATTCTCCCAATTATCAGGGCCGTAATGAAAAATTAAAATTTTTTTTATTATCATGAAATTTATGAAACTCTCAGGAATATCAAGAAAACTCCAATTTTTCGATATTACCAATCAAAATATTGCTGCGGATGCCCCAAGTCGTATGAAGTGTAAAAACATTCCCAATGTTTTCGGAAATTGAAAAGTTACTGAAGATAAAAGTTTTTGGTTCAACTCGTATATTTAAGAAACCAAGAAAGCTAGATCGATGTTGAATTATCATTAATTAGAATCCCAGAATAGTCAAATTTGCTCTAATTTAACCTACCTTTCACCAAATGGTATTGAGAAAATAAAAAAAGAATAGTGTGTCATATATCCAGCAGTTTTTTTTGAAAACCATAGCAGATAAGCAGCAATCAAAGGGAGGGATTATTGATAACACTCATATTTGAAGTCAATTCTGTTATATTTTCTAAATAATCTACATACGTGTCGAAATATCGTTGGTACTTTGAGATGAAAGAGTGAATTTATTGAAAGATGTTTTGTTTATAGAAAAGTTTTAGAAATCAGCGTTTCAAATCCAGATCAGTATATTAAAGTTTTGTTTCTTCATATATGTAGTCTTCATGAAAACTCTTCGAACATTGTAAGTTTGTGTGGGGTGCAATGGGCAGTAGACTATTCAAAACTAAAAATGGGAGGATACCTCCTAACTGGGTGAAATAACAGAAATGAAGAATCTATTCTGTACTGTATTTAACGTAAAGTATTCATCAAAACTGTCATATAATACATATAACCGAATGTTTCCATACCAGAACAAAAACACTGTCTCTCGACGCGCGTTTCAATAACTAAGTTAGCATCATTAGAAAATAATAAATGATTTATCATGTTCTGGAACCTATTCTGCCTAGGGACTAGGTTTTTATTCTGGTATGGGAAAAATATTTTTTTCAGATGATTTTCATGCCAGGAGTTCTATTTCTGAATATGTAATAAAATGCTCCTAATATGTACATTTCTAAAATCTGCTTTGTAAAAAATAACTGATTATTTCAAATTTCCCTAATGAATATTTATGATTGCCAGATTAGAAAAATGAAAAGTTAAAATTTTCATTATCATATTGAAAAAATCAAGTAGAATCTGTCATTTGGTACTTTTTATTTGTCAACTGACAGATAATATTATTTTTTTCATTTGTACCATAACGCCGTCTTATTACATTGATGTCTACAATATTTTCAAATCAATTAATTATAATAGGCATTGAAAGGAGTTCTGATTTTTAACCTGAAATCAATTAGAATTTTTGATACTTAAAAAACACATCAACAAACCCTATAAGCGTTTCATAGACCATTTAACCAAACCAGATGGTAACCAACAACAAGATTGATAGCCATACAATTAGTAACAGTAACTTCTTCATTGCATTCCTCGTTTTATCAAATTCCAATCTGGTGGAACGAAAACGGTAGTATAAAGGGGTAGTATCAGATGGTATCTTCTCCGCCACTGCAACGATCTTCCTATTCCCCTGATTGCCTTGAGCTTAAACACAGGTGTGCCCACAGATGATTACGTGTGGCCCTCTGCGATGCTGGGAGAATCGGACAGACTTGCAGGCAGCAATCTCCATGCGCATAGGCGTAGAACAGTTCATGTTCAGCAAGTACATCTTCAAATACCAAGTAATCGAATTAACCTGTAGCAAAACTATTTCCTGTTTGCTATTTTTATTTGAAAATCGAAACAGAAACCGACTACTTATAAGATACACACCGTAACAGATAAACTACCATTTTCATTGACAAACAGGAAATAATCCACAATATTGGGAATTAGACGAATTGTCCAATTAGATAAAAATATTATCCATAATGATAATTGAACAATTTTAAAAAAAATTTTACATTTCCAGACGCGTTTCGCTAATACCTTAGCTAAAAAGCTACCGAGGAAGCTACGGTATTAGCTATGTTTGTGGATATTTTTATTAATTTTCAATAAGTAACGGATTAGTCCATTTATGAGATGAAAATATATTTATTTTTCAGATTGATTATAATAATGGGTAAATGGGTGTATCGCTAAACTGTAGTGAAGGAGGGCAAAGGATTATAGAGATCTAGCACATAATATTCATTTTCCAACTCATACTTAATGATAATAGATATGGAGCACAATCACAAAGAGATTGTCAATAAACTAAAAAAACATAAAAAAATATATGGTCAGTTCGTATGAAGTGTAACAAAATTTGAGTGACATAAAAGTGACAAAAAGTGAAATGAGAAAAAGTGTTTGAAAGATGTCAAAAATACCAGAAGTAAAGTACATTTTAAAGAGTTATAATAAAGAGTTGGAAGAAATGGACAAATGAGACAGTTATCAAGTTACAAAAAATGAGTATTTATTGAATTTAATTTAACAAATTATAGTGAGAGAAAAAGCTACACCTGTGTGATATAAATCCGATAATAATAGTTTATAATAGAGCCATCATGTCCCTTCAATTACAACAATGCAGAGAATACATTATGAACAACATGGTTTAATTCGCCTGAAACATTTAAAGAGAGCTACGAACAACATGAACTGAAGAGACAATTTCAATGTAGATTGAAAATACTATATGGGAAAGGTACATTCGAAAGGAGTTGTGATCTCTAGATATTTTTAAATTTTTATAGTCACATCAGTAACCATGAACCAAAAAACAACCACAATCAACAGGTTTAAAAAATATATGTTAGCCTCAATTTTGAATATTGAATATTAAAATAATCTTCATCTTGTTCATTCAATTAATTTTCAGTCAATAATTTGAATTATTTCTGTTTGTTTGAATTTTTCGATGATTTCCTATTTAATTTTTATCGTTTTCGATAATGTAAGTAGTACAAGTTGTATTTCCCAATTATGATAGTTTTATAGTTTTACAATTATATTTGTATCGTCGATTTTATTTAATGAATATGAAAATTTGCTCTGAGAGCATTTTTGCAAAAATTTAAGAAACTAGTTTTTCTGAGAAATCGATTCCAATACCAAATTCAATTCCTGAACTGAAATGGAAATTGCTCATTAAATCCTTCCTGAATAATATTTTATGGTTTCGTTAAAAATAAAGAGAAAAAAATCATTTCGTATGTAAACATTCCTGAAGAATGAATTAAAACAATCCGCGATATTTAATGATGGCAGAGTCAACGCCTTATATTTTGCCCTAATGAAAGTATCTTGCTGGACATTTTCTAGCGTGAGTTGGGACAATTGTTGCTATAAATTTATGTTTGTGTCTTCATATAATGGAAAAGATTGTCATGATATGATATTTTGTCGTTTGATACAATTTTTGCATACTTTATTCTCAGTAGTGTGTATTCCATGTTATTCCGACTTCTTGATGAGATTTTTACCTCAAATTCAAAGTGAAATTCTCGGAATATCTATTGTAGGAGAAATATTCTTCAAAGAAATTGAAATTCGCTAAATGAATTTGAAAAATGTAGCGGTTAGACCAGAAGAATTTTAAATTTTCAAAATAATCAATGAGATCAGCTGAACTGAAATAATTGGATATGTTTCATTTTCTGTGTACTTCTCTCGTGTTTCCAACAATGAAGGAGGAAAATTATTTTGTCAAGTTCTCATCTTGTTCCACTTTGATCCAGTTTGCTTCACATCATAAGCCATTAGTTCCTACTTGCACTTCTCCAAAGAACTTTCTTTCTTGGTCCTTCCGCCCCTACCCTTCTTGAGTGCTTATCCGAAAATAATTATTTTCACTCCACTCGTTGGATATATTTACATGCAAGTACTGCCTTATTACCTCCGGCACTTCTACGGTATTCACGAGACATCAGTGTAACTTTACGCTCTGGGGGTATTTGAATTCGTTGTAGAAAAGACGAGTGCCAAATCTATTGGGAATGATACTACTAAGAAAGGAGAAAAATGGAAAAAACAATATTTTGATTCGGGTTTAAGGATAAAAATGCTATTAACTATAAAAACATTCATTTTGATAATCATTTTTCACTTTGTGAAAAGTTGAAACCCGAGGTTGAGAAATTGGTTGATAATAAATTATTTCAAGAACAAAAAAATATCAGAATTACCAAATAAGTCTTATCAAAGGCTTCAACTGAGAGTTGATATTTGTTATTGCAAACTAGCGTTTCTCGCGGATAGCTTTCAATTATTTGATATCTTTATCAACAGTATATCTTGAGGAAAAAATTATATGATGTTCAATTAGGAAATATTCCGAAATTACTACATATAGTTATTGATGGAATCTGTGAATAAGCAGCAGCAGTTTTGTAACCCTACACAATTTATTGTATTCAATTGAGAAAACTCAAAAGTCCTGAGACGATTATTGAACGTTTAACTTCTACAATATTTTGGTATGGTATTCAGAATGTTATCAATAAAACCAGATTAACACCAGTTCTATTTGAATGTTTTACATACTCAATTGCAGTATGCACAATAAAATTACTACCTACACAAAAATACAACAGCTACCACCTACCTGGAAAACTGTTTCATTACCTTTCATCGAAGGTGGATAAAGGAGATAAATAACTCATATCATTCACCAATTAATCAACAATATCGTTATTACTCGTTATTAATATAAGGACCAACAAAATGAATTCCTCGATATTTATTGCATGTATAGATACTATGATTGACAATATAGGTATACCTGTTAGATCATTACACAAATATCTGTCACAAAAATAACTTGAGAACTGAACACATTTGAATTCAAATTTTAAAGTAAATCTAAAATCGATCAGAGACCTGAAATAAATCTCAAAATCTATAAAATACGTTACACTTTCGATATTGGATATTTACAAACTTTGGGGATTATTAACCAGAAAGTGCAATGACTGTGGAAAGAAAATCTATACTTGCGTTGAACAAAATTATTCACATAAATATGTGAAAAATATTCAGAACCAATACTTACTTTTCAATTACAGATTATCATTATTTCATTGGACTCATCATCAAGAATATATTCTGTTTATTCAGTGGAATTTAGAGATGAATAATTATTTATATTCGCAAAGTGGAAAATAGTATAATTAAAATTAAAATTTTGTCACATTTAATGTATAATTTAAACTAAAATTTCAGTACCCTTCTGACTTTACGCCAATGGTAGAAACAATCTTGGTGGGTTGAAATGTTATACTATCTGACCATTGTTTGACAGAGGTAAAAAATAATGCTTGTTATCTTCCCGATCTATAAAGACATTTATTAGTTAAGACTAATTAAGGTGGCCAATCTTGTTTTAGATCTGTACTTCTTTCAACCTTTACTTTGGAGTCTACGAATATTTATCATTCGCTGAGAAAGATTGAAACCCATGGAATATTATTGAACTAGTCATTCTAGTTTGGATCTTCTTGGGGGATCATTTGAGTTATGACCGTCCGTGAAATTGGTCGTGGGAATGATGACTGTATAATTGAAGTACTCTTTCAGTGTGTTAGTATTTGCTTAATTTTGTGATTATTCATCACGTAGTGTCGTCATTTTTGGTTGGGAAAAGAAAACGAATTTTACATTCATGATATATTTGTGGGCAATATTTGTTTTTATTGTTCTTTTTTTAAGTAATTTATTTTCATACTCTTGTTGAGAAGTTTATCATAGGAATCAGTACAAACTTTGAATTTCATTTATAAGATGTCAATTTAGAAACTTCATACTTCAGTGTTTTTCGATCAGAAAATAATACTGGATATTGGAAATGTGATGGAATGGAATCCATGATAACGCATTTGAATAACGCATTATTGTGCGAGTTTCACTAAACATTTTACAAAACTGTAATGCGTGTTTCACTATATACTAGCTCCTTCAGGCGTGTTCTTACTGAAATACAAAGAATATGAATTTGAACATTAGTATTAATGAATTCTATAAACTATGCAGATAGTTCCATATTTTATTTCATGTCCATGTTGATGACTTTGTTTGTCAATTTTGTTTCCTAATGTATAAATTGGAAATTAGTTCACACTCAAACTGGTAAAAAGTTTTGA
Organism: Leptinotarsa lineolata; assembly: GCA_015342045.1. NCBI lineage: Eukaryota > Metazoa > Arthropoda > Insecta > Coleoptera > Chrysomelidae > Leptinotarsa > Leptinotarsa lineolata. The sequence continues at coordinate 1,764 of WOGR01011939.1, read as the reverse complement.
GTCATTGAGAAATCAAAGATAGTCACATAATACAATTCAATAATGTATGTAGATTAAATTTAGTTAGTATGAACACCTCTGAAGAAGCTATTATATAGTGAAACACGTATTGCTATTCAGTGAAAACCTCACAATGAATTGGTAGGTACTCAAATACATTGGAATATTGGAAAGACAAGAGAATGGTTCAAATCCCTACGATATGTAGATGTTACCCAAAGGGCCTTCAAGCCCCTTTGCCATAGCATTCATTTCATTACGAGTATTTTTCAATAAGTGTTTTTTTGAAAAACTGCTCCGCCAGTTAGAAGCTTAGTTGGCACCGTCCCAACACTCGAGTATTGGTTATGGACGAAACTTTCGTCCATAACTGCGATGGGCATCTTAAGTGGTAGTTGGCAGCACTGCGTTGCTGCTTCCTGGTTGATCTAGTTAAAGAGTAAAACAAAAGGTGAAACTGGAACCTCTGGCGTACAATAAATCCATGACAAGCCTACTCTTTTCAATCACCAGAAATGCAATAGCCTTCTCGAAGTGCTTATCACCAATCAAGTTGAAGTCTTCAGGAGATGAAGAAAACTTATCAAGACGATGCCCGAAGAGTAGAACTTGGTTGGTGAGAAGCGCGTCGAGAAAACTATTACATTCCTGGTGATTAGAGACTTCTCTCAACAAAAGGAAAAGGTAATTCCAACAAATTTTTCTATCGAAAATAAAGCAGCAATAAACCACGAGTGGTAGTCAAAACATTGATTTTTTGTAAATATTATGTGTCCTTCTCGAGAATATGTGGAGATCATCGTTGCACGAAAGACGACAATTTTATCCAGTTCCAATGTAGGAAAATTGAATATTCTCAAATAAATCACTTCACTTTTCTCATTAGCTCCATCATATCTAGTTGTCAATTTCCAAAATCTTGGAAGGATGGATTGGTTATTCTTTTGGCTAAGTATAACTCACCTACAGCCCTTTCTGACCTGAGACCAATTACAATTCTCCCGTGTCTCTCTAAAGTAGTTGAATTACTACTGAAAGATCAGATCAATCATTATGTCAATGAAAATCATATCATTACATCCGCTCAATCAGGATTCAGATCACAGCATAGTACCACCACGGCTCTTCTGTCAATTACCGACGATTTTTCAAAGCTGTAGATATGAGAATATGAATATGAGAATATGTTTAGTACTTCTGGATTATAGCAAAGCTTTCGACACTATTGATCACGAAATTTTGTGTGATAAACTTGTCTACTTTGGGTTTTCTCGGAAAGCAGTGTCACTCTTAGGAAACTATCTAAAAAACCATACTCAAAAAGTTGTTGTGCGTGGCGTTGTATCGGATGCTATACCGGTAACAAAGGGAGTGCCACAAGGATCCATCCTTGGACCATTGCTTTTTAGCTTATACATTTGCAATTTTCATTAGTTTGTTGAAAAATGCAATATACATCACTATGCCGACGACACGCAACTGTCTAGTCTCTTGTCCATTCTCGACCTTGGCATTACAAAATGGAATTTTCTACAGCAGCTGCACTCATTTTCTGATCTTGCAATGACAGTATCACTGTCAACTCGACCCGATTGTTATTATTCAATTATTGTTATTTCCAGGTTGAGTTGAAAAACAGCCTTTGCTGATATTCCGCCTATTCACCTTTATACTGAAAGTTGTATTCTTTTTCCTCATTTTGTTTTTTTTTGTACTCCATGGTGAATAAAGACGTATTATTATTTTTTTTTATCACCGTAGTGT
>WOGR01011938.1:0-10379 GCA_015342045.1 Leptinotarsa lineolata | reverse complement strand
TTCACATTTCCATTGCTCTGAGCGTTTTCTACAATGAACTTCGAATAGCAAAACCTTTTATGATTATCTGAAACATATCTACAACAAAAATATATCAAATGTATTGAATTGAACTCATTTTTTGTAAAGGAAAATCAGTTTTCTATCGATCTTCTTCAAAAACTCCTTCGACATCAGTCGAAGAAGTTGAGAAAATACAAGCAAGGAAATAACTGCAAACAGACTCGAATTTTGTTGTCCATTTCTGAAGACGGAGCTAGATTTTGACCTACGGAACGTGAAATATAAGTACCGTATTATTTCTTTTGATAGGAAAAATTTTTAGAATACAAAAAGTTACTGATAAATAGGATATTTTTTTTGTGAAAAATTATTTGATTTTTACGCAGTAACTTATCGGGGTGAACTATAAAATTTGCCCTTTCTACACCTGTATAAAGTTCTCCATTATGATTTCCATATTTTTTCAGACTGTAGAAAGTAAAAATACCCAGAAAAAGATCGATTAAAAATATATGTGTTTCTATAAGCAGAAAAAGAAATGGATAGCAAATAACGGGCCAATAAAGTAGCCTGCAAGATCACCATATCTTACTATTTTGGACTGTTTTCTATGGAGGGCATTGAAAAATAGGATTTACGCTGACAGAGAGACAAAAAATGTGGCGAGTTTGAGAATTTTGAATGCTTCCGCAACAATACAGCAGAGGAGTGTATTGAGAGAAATAAATAATATAAAAAACGGATTCAAAAATGTCTAGAAATGGAAAGACACCAATTCGAATATTTGCGCCCTCAATTTTTTTGTGTATGTAAATTACTTCATTCAAATTTTCATTGCAAATATAGTGTTCGTTTTGGAAGTTATTATTGCTATCATTTCTGTTTTTCCTTATCAAAACATATATACTATATTTTTGTTGTAAATATGTTTGAGATAATCATAAAAGGTTCTGCTATTCGAAGTTCATTGCAGAAAACGCTCAGAGCAATGGAAATGTGAGAAAATATGAATAGGTACCTATAAATGAGAAAGAAACTCTCGACAAACTCTACGGTACACAAAGAGACGTGAAAGTTGCTATTGTGTTTTTATTGAACTCAGTCAACCAATTTACAGGGCAGTAATTGAAAAGGCAATAATTCACCCAATTATAATAAAATATATATAATAAATTATCGAAAAATCCCGATATATGGAATTGAATTGAACTTGTCAGTATGAAGTGAACGTCGAAGATCCAAAAACCACAACGAAAAATACAGGTTCGTATTTAAAAATTCAAAGATGGGGGTGGCCCAGGTCAGATGACACCCTGTATAAAAGATTCATGGATATATTCTGATAGCCCACATCAAGTGCCAATAGCAAAGTGTAAACAGATTTTCAATATGTCTGCGTAGATACAGGCAAAGAAATATTTTGGGATTTTTTTATTTTTCCTGTATATCTCCAGAACCAAAGGAGCTATATTTGATTTTTTTACATCATTGAATAGATCACCAAAATACGCAACTTTGCCACAATTTAACCGACACTTTATCTCTTATCGTTTACGAGATACCGAACACAGAAACGAATTTGAATAGCCCTGTATATGTATATATATTTACAGGTATCTTTCAGAGTATTTAACATGTAACGGAATTGTTTTCTTTTGAAATGAGGAAAATGTTAAATATATCTGTAGATTATTAATATCACACTGTATACGATATAAGCTATAAACTTTAAGTATAATACTGTATGTATAGGAAATGTACTAATTTGATTCTCTTTGGTTTTTATAACTGCAAAGAACACTAACGCATTTTTTATATCTTCATAAAAAGTTACGCGATGCCTCCTTTGTTTCGACCTTCGTGAAAATAAAATATTGTGAATTGACGTTCTAAATGTACCATTTTTTTGTTCACCTTCCAAATTATAAATTGATTTCAAGTTATTACACTTTCGATAAATCTAGGTTGACTGCAGTAGTAGATTTTCTTGTGTTAACATATTCAATTATTTCACTGAGAGATTTATAATTAACACAAATCGTCGATTCCTTTTTCTAAATCTATTTTGTTTCACTTAATGAATAGCTGTTTTCTAGGAAAGATGATAATCTCGCATACATGACTTTTTCAAAAATGTTGCTATTTACAGATAATAAGCTAATATGTATATAATTTGTTTTTATCGTGTTTTTCATATATAGCTTTCAAAATAGCCAGGTTTTCAGGGTAAATTCCTGCCCATGGACACCTGTTTTTAATGAACTATAATGGTTTGCAGAGTTAAAATCAACATACTTTGGAATTTTCACTGGCAAATACATCGTCACCAACAAATTTTTTGTTTTTTAGTTTCATAAAAATTATGTCTACTTCAACGGTATCTGTAGACTCAAGTAATAGTTTAATAAAAAAATTATTCGACTAATTTCGCTGGAACTATTAATATTAGGACATATGTTGATTTTATTCAGTAACACTAATTTGCTCTCTTGAAATGTATGTATATAGTACAATATATTATTGTTTCTACAATGATGATTTTCAGTTAGGGATTTTATTAAATTCTAAGTAGTTTTGGATTTGTTATGTGATAATTCATTTATTTATTTATTTATTATAATACCTCCAACAGGCTAAGGCCCATTAAAAGTAGTATACATCACAGCAGTCTACAGCAGCTTCCTAGATAAATGGAAGTAAAAGTGAACATTTTGATATTCAGTTAAGAACTTATCTTCACAAACTATTTCTAAATTGATTTAGTTCAATAAAAAATAAATCTATAGAGTATTCATTGACACTTCGGCATATAGAGGTTACTGGACTGTAGAAATGGTGCTGAGAATTTGGTACATTAATGCGGAATGTGACATTTGATCTGGACGTATATCGAGGGATAATAAAATTAATTTGGGATAATAGAGTTGGTGAGTCCATATCACCAATGACCAGTTTATAGAGGAAAATGAGATCTACAATTTCTCGTCTTTTTTTGTTACAAAATTAATTTCATTCAGAAGACGAATATATTCATAATTTCTAACCGGATAGTTTCCATGTTTCTTATAAGCAAACTTGAGGAATTTCTTCTGAAAACCTTCCAAATCATCAATGTATTTTGTTTGATTAGGATTCCAGACAGAACTATAATACTCTAGTTTACTATGTACCAAACTATAGTAAACCGACTCAATATATTGAAATGATCTAAATTTCTGCAATTTCTTATTACAAGTCCCAACTAATTAGAAGCTCTCTGAACGGTATTTTCAACGTGCGCATTAAATGTAAGTTTATTGTTAAATAAGATTCCTAAATCGAGAGTATCCTTAACTCTTGGTAAGTTGATATTATCAATTGCATAATTAAACTGGTACGGATTTAATATTCGAGCATAGATAAAATTTTACATTTTCCAACATTGAGAAAGAGTTTGTTCTCATTACCCCCCTTTTGAAGTTAGTTCAAATCCCTTTGGAGCAACATACAATCAGATGAATCACGTATTTCTCTGAATAGCTTCAAAACATCAGCAAAAATCAACTTCGTTGATTGTATCCAAGCGCATATGTCATCTATGGAAAGTAAAAAACAGCGGCTCCAAATTAGATCTTTGGGGAACCCCCGACTGTGCGAAAAATACATCCGATTTTTTACCTTCATACTCGACATATAGACCACGATCTCAGTATAGTTTGTATTTTTGAGGAAATACCATATGCATCCAACTCCAATATTAATTGTTGATGGGAAACTCTATCGAATACCTTGCTGAAATCTGTATAGATTACATCAACTTGACATCTATTACCCAAAGAGTTGGATATGAATTGAGTAAAGATGCAGAGATTCGATACACATGAAATTCTGATATTGAATTTCTTACATGTGCATGAATCATTCGTCTCGATTCATGCACATGTAAAAAAAATTATCTCAAAAAGTTTGGAGAATACGGAGATGAGTGCAATTGGTCTATAGTTGAAGATTTCTTTCTTGATTTGTGTACCGGACAAATTCTTGATACGTTCCACTCCTCTGGATAAACCTCCTTTTTCAGTAACGCGTTAAAGATTATGAGTAGGAGATACTTCAGAATGTTAATATGTTTTTTCACAAGTTGGCAAGGTATATTATCCGGACCACATGTTAGTTTATTTTTGAGTTTAGAGGCTGTATTCAGTATATTTTCTTCCGATATCTCATCAATGATTAATAAATTATTAAATTTGAAGATACTAAATGAATCTTACTGGAGTTTTATCCCAACACCAAACTGTTATTTTTTAAAACCTCGACACGTGTTTCAATCACCAAGAGGAAGATTAAACTCATGATTCATTACTACACCAAAGGTTCCAAACAGTGCATCACAAGTATTGAGGATACTAGTTTTATTATAATTATGACCGTCTATTGAATAAACACTCTTAAAATGATTCGCGAATGAATTGACAATTAACTGGCTAGAAGAAAGTTTTTCACCGCTGTCGAACCATTATACCAGGAATTCTTGTTTTTTCTGCTTTTACTCTATATACGACCAGAATTCTTGATGATCACTTCTAAAGTTTGTTTCAGAACTCCAAATGAAAAAGTGATTTGTTTATGGTAACATGTCTCATGTCTTCTTATTGCCTCATTTACTACGTTCGTAAAATTTTTTACAATATTTGTTATAATCCTCTGCAGGTATATTGACTTCCTTTGTACCTCTATATTTTTATACCAGATGTCCATTTTCTATTTTGCGTTTGTGTATTTTTAAGCCTATATATTTTTTATGATACAACTACATCTAATAACAGCTTGAGGCTATCAATAAAATACTCATAGGCTCAATTTGGAACAGAAAATGAAAAGAGCGAGTCCCAATTCATTTGGGATAACAGTTCTTTATATTGTTTCATTTTTGCATGTAAAAATATTCTCTTTTTCTACTTTACTTTTCTGAATTTTATATCCCTTCTAGTGCAAATGTCACTTTCTATCGTGATCAGAAATGGCCGTGTCAGTTACACTATCAGTGTTGCTGTTTTGAAAATTAAAGTAGTTTTCTAGTAGTGCCATTTTTGCATCAACTATTTGTGGCACCAAATTATGTTAAGAGTGAGTTGATCATCTCGAATGCACATGGAGCCCGATTGTAGCCAGTAACCCTTTTCCTGCTGGCCGTGCTTGGAGATCTCTTGCCATTCCGGCCTCACTCCTTTGTCAATCCATTTCTGTACAGTTTTCAAGACCGGATCCTCCTTCTGCGCTACGATGATCTCCTGCCTCGTCATAAAGGTAGTGTCACCCCCTATTAATGACCGTACCACACCATGGTCAGGTGATTCCTCAGATTTCCTGTCCGTATCCCTGGAAAAGGGACCCTTATAGGTTGGTACCCTCCGGGTCTGAGGGAACCCGAAGCAGCGGTAGGTATGGGAGCTTATCTCCCTATCAGAGCTGTCCATAAAGAAGTCTCTGCCTGCTACCGTGTCACGTCTGGTGGAAAGTTCTTCTTCTGGTTCTTGGTGACTTTTCAGTAATCCGTCGACAACTGATCTGTTACTGTTGCGTCCTATTGGGGAATCGAATCTCTGGGGGCTTGGGATGCAGCAGCCAACGTACCTCTGACTGAATTCAGTTTCTCCAAACCCTGACGCCTTGGTTCGGGTGATCTCTTCCTGAATACATTTCTGTACCTCCCCTTTACTTACTTGGAAAGATTTTAAATCTTCCAATAAATGAAGGTACATCTGATTATCTTTTTCCTGTTTTTCTTGAATATTTACCAGCAAGTCTCTGTCTTTTTCCTGTTTTTCTTGAATATTCGCCAGCCAGTCCCTGTCTTTTTCCTGTTTGTCTTTAATACCTAGTAGTAATTCACGATCTTCATTTCTGCTTAATTTTTCTTCCTTCCCCCGTCGTTCATCTTCCTCCCACCGTCGTTCATCTTCCTCCCTCCGTCGTTCATCTTCCTCACAACGTCGTTCATCTTCCTCACAACGTCGTTCATCTTCCTCACACCGTCGTTCATCTTCCTCCCTCCGTCGTTCATCGTCCTCCCTTCGTCATTCATCTTCTTCATTTCGGCGATTTCATTCTTCCGCCAGGCCCGCTTGCAAAGCCTCTAACATTTTCTTAAGCTCTTCCATCTCGTCATATTGTCATAATCGACACTCCTTGTTTTCACCATAAAACGGTTAATTTTCAGTCAATTATTCCACTTCCGACACCAAATGTTACGTTTTTCCCCGTGGGTTCACCAATAATTGACTACACTGAACAATAATCAAACTCAACTTTATTTCACTATTAATATAACAAAACACTATAACTAAAACTTCAACTATTATTCGAATGTCTATCGCCTTATTAGATCGCTCCGCGTACCGCACTGTCTCAAACTTGACTATCTTGATAGGCGAGTGGATGACGCTTATATTTGGCAATCGAAGTTGGTGGAATATTCTTTGGAACTCCATAGAAGCGCCGGTAGCGGTATTCTCGACACATCTAGAACGCCGGGGAACATCGAAGAATCGCCAAACTTCATTCGGAGTGAGCGCGCTCTTAGCCACGTCACAGTTGGTTTATGGCTACCAGTGGCGGCCGGCGGTATTTTTCTTAGGGCATGATTCATAACAATACCTAGAGTTGGCACTATTTGCGTCAGAGACACTCCATATAACTATTAGCATAAAAAATACGTGCCTATAAATAATAATAAATAGGGTGTTCACTCTGATACTAATAATCATGAATAAGAAGAAACAAAATCACTTAAATATATCAATCTGATATAAATGTATTATATGAACACTCTGTATACTTCTTTTTCATATATATTTATTGCTATGGTGATATAATGAAAACAAGTGTTGTTAAATGTTGACAAGTAAAGTCATAAGTTAGGAATTCATCTTTTTGTTTCTTTGAAAGTTTATTACGATATGGCGCAGTCGGAAAAAGAAATACTTCAGATCAATTTTGATGAAAGCAGTGGAGATAAGGGAGACCTGGAAGCCAAACTATTTATTGGAAGAGAAGAACTCGACCATATGATGTCAAAATGGCTGTCATTGGTGATAGACAATCCCAAAATTATTGAAATAAACCCATTCCACAGTGAAGATGACAACCCAGATACATGAATAAAACAATATGAATTCATAGCCGTATCCAACAAATGGACTTCAGACGATCAGGAAAATATTTCATTTGAGATTCAACTTATCTGGTATTTCTCTTCGTTTGTATGACAAACATTCAAGGAATTCAGATCATTTTCTTTGGAGAAATGGAAAAATTATTTCATGGTGACGTTCGACGAAGATAACATAACGAAATAGGATAAAGCTCTGAATTATAAATTTCGTCAAAAAACAATTCTTGAATATTTTATGAAAAACAACGGTTGTTATACTCAGCAAACAATTATTTTTCCGAAAAATTCGTTATTTCCCTATTGCTATTAGGGCTTCCCTACTACATAAGGAAACAAATATGCCACAAAGAAAACTTTAGTTACTTCAACTTCTGAAACATCATACAACACATGAAAAAAATCTGACATATTTTCAAAATACGAGATATCCATTAAATAACAAGCAAGAAAATAGGAACAATGCAATTACAAATGATGTAATGAGTTTGTTAATAATGACGAAATCAAAAATTTTGATTCATACACAGTTTTTCCTTCTTCCAAGTTCAGAAAATCATGATGATATAGAAAATTTGTCAAAATAAACTTCAAGAAATGTTCTTTTTGTGTACAAGTGAGTTTTATAGGTAGCGAATTCGATGGAAATATGAAAAAGATGAAGAATGAAATTACTGAAAAGGTAAAAAATATGAGGAGACCTTATGAAATCAAGTCATTACAGTTTTTTACTGGCTTCACCAATCATTTTAGAAGCTTTATATCAAATTATAGCAAAATTACACATCCTCTGGAGGAAGTAAAATGTAAAAACAAAAAATTTATCTGGACTCAAGAATGAGAAAATTCATTTGAGGAACTGAAAGAAATCATAACATCAGAACCGAATTTGAGAATCCCAGATCCTCGTTTGAAATATAAATGGTCTAGAGATGCTTCATATTATGGCTGTGGGGCAGTTATCTATCAGAGAGATCCAAAACAAATAAAGACAACTAAGAGTCATCAACTATTACTCTTATATTTTTTCAAAATCTCAAATGTGATAGTAACAGAGAAGGAATGCTTGGTGGTGGTAAAAGCAGTGAAACATTTTCGCACCCATCTAGAAGGTGAAGAGATACCATTGCAATGGCTTAGGCAGCGTGAAGGTGCCTTCGGGCTAACGTTTCGTTAATGTGCCGGCTGTTTCCGGTTTCAAGGGTGGGAATATAAGGAAAAACTGCATGATGGCACTCCTACAGTCAAAATAATTTGGAGGTAAAATAGCTCCCCAATCGGATCTCCGGGTGGGAGCTGATTCGAGGGCATCTTGATGCAGAAGTTATTCGAAAACCACTATTTCTGACAGTCAGCAGCGTCCTTCTAATGACAGTCCACAGGGAAATAGCATGGTAACTGCAGTTGCTAAGAGGCCCACTAGTCTAGTAACTTCAAAATCGATTTCTGCTACATCAGAGGATTCAATCCAAATATAAACTCAGTGCACCCACATCTGCAAACAAATAGTCCTCATATTGTTGCACTCACAGAAACCAAAGTCAGTGCTTCAACAGACCCCGTCAGTTTTCTATAATCCGTCTATTGATTTCCACTCCTGATTAAGATGTAATTTTTGAATATTACTTTTTATTCGAAGCAATCTCTCCAGTCAACGAGAGAAAATGCTGGAACACCAAAACGTTGATGTTATGTAGTTTAAAATAATATCACAGAAGATCACTAAATTCATATGCTGCGTTTATCGACCACCAAGCGATACACAATATAGGGCACTATTCTCTTTACCTGTAAATACCATTGACTTTCTGCAAATCAATCATCCCAGTGCCGAAATTTCCATATTCGGTGACTTCAATGTCCACAATATCGAATGGCTCCAATTTTCAAATATCAATGACGAACAAGGTCGCGAAGCTGAGACTTTTGCAATAAGCACCAGACTTACTCAGAATATAAATGAGCCAACCAGGATTCCTGACCGTGATGAAGAATATGCTAGTCTTTTGGATCTATACCTAACAACCAATCCAAAAATTCACACAGTCACCATAAGGTCTCCATTGGGATCTTATGACCACAAACTCATTTCAGTGTTGAGTAAATTACTAATAAATGTTAGGAAACAATCTAAGCCGAGCAAAGTTTGGTATTACAGATCTGCTGGGTGAGAGGATCTTCTAGACCGTTTCCGAAATTTCCCTTGGCTAGATGTTTATTTCAGCTCTAAAGACCCATCAACTTTTGCTTCTGAAGTCACGGAAGTTATTCTATCATCCATGGATGCATACATTTCTTTTTCAATGAAACGAACTTCTAACGGCAAACCCTGGTTCAACAAAAATTGCGAGCAAGCTGTCGCCTCCAAAAAGCTCGCCTACCGACAGTGGCGCAAAAAAAACCAGTACCGAACACCGAACTAGGTTTGTTAATGCTTGCAACAGCTGCAAACTTAGAATAAGTGAAAGCAAAGAACGTCACTATCAGAGAATTACGGATAAACTTCTTGCCAATCCCAACGGGTTTAGATCCTTCTGGTTGGTAGCTAAAGCTGTTAATCAAAATTCTATAGTATCACCACTAAAATAAGCGAATGGTTCAATTGCAACAACATCTATAGAAAAAGCAAATCTACAAGCTCAACAATTTGCGTCCCACTCCACAGTCGATTTTCTGGGAAAGACACCTCCCACTATTCCGACACTAGAACCCACAGTGCCGAAAATTACTTTTCGACAACCTCTAGTCAGGCGAATTTTAAAACAGATCAATATCAACAAGGCTTCTGGTCCTGATGAAGTGCTCGTCACCGTACTTGAAAGTGCCCAAATGAACTCGCACCAGTGTTATGCAGACTTTTTAACCTGTCTTACAAGGAGTTTTTCCTTATTGGAAAATTGCTCGCGTTCAGCCTATTCCTAAAAAGAAAAGAAAAATCTTTCAAATAACTGTAGACCAGTCGCTTTGCTATCAGTGGTATCAAAAATCATGGATAAAGCCGTAAACTACCATATCCTTAAATATTTGGAAGGCTTCAACATCTTGAGCGATCACCAAAATTGCTTTCGGAAACAAAGATCAACAGGCGACCTTCTATCGTATGTCACCCATATTTGGAATAACGAAATCAAAAAACATTGAGAGTCAAGAGCTGTTGCGCTTGATATTTCTAAGGCCTTTGACCGTGTGTGGCATGAGGCTTTGCTGGCCAAACTTCAATGCT
>WOGR01011937.1:0-10379 GCA_015342045.1 Leptinotarsa lineolata | reverse complement strand
AGTCTTCCTATTGAGGAGAGTCGTTTTTGGCAATTTGCTACCAATTTAGACGTTGCTTGGTAGGAGCCAAGAGCTTCCAACGCCGCTTGATTTTATGAGAAAAATTTTATTGACTTGTGTGTGACGTTGGATTCTACCAATGTGTCCGCAGACAATTCACTAGCAAAGATTTCCGCTTGGAGTACAGTCGCGTAAGTTCCTAGGCAGGTTGATATCTCTGTTCTGGGTCTACAAAAAACACCTGCACCAGATCCTGGAGTTGTTTTTCATCCATCTGTGAACCAACAACTATCTACGATTAATATTTTCTTCTCCCTGAGGATCCAGTCCTCTCTACTCGGAAAAAGTACTGTATAAGGCAGTTGAACATTCGAACTTGCACCTCTAATAAATTATGACATATCTTGTTGTTAGTACCAGGTGCTTAATTCTGTCGAGAAGCTTAAACGCGTCTTTAATATGAGGTAAATATTGTTGAAGTTGAATATTGTCCAACACAACACCAATACGAATATTTAATGTAGACCAATTATTTTGTCATTTCAAGTAAGGATAAATTAAGTAGGACAAATTATTCCCAAAGGCGAGTCGCTCGCACTGTCGTTATTCTCATTAAATCAATGCCAATTTAGTTAAGCGAATTGGCATATGCTCAGAATCATGAATATACGAGGAAGTCAGCATCCATTTCATTGAATAAAACATAATGATATTAATTTCCGAAACGTGTATATCAATTTTAATTTTGACTTCGTAATGGTTCATCGAACGAATTTGTAAATAAGCTATGATTTGCGATTGCTGCTATGAATACGTATTACAAAATATTACGTTAATAGCATTATAGATGATGATAATGATTCAACAATAATATAGAGTATAGATAATTTGGTATCACATAAAATATTATGGTCGGTACGTGTGAAGTAATACATTCGCCATTACAATCATTCTTGTTCTGGTGTCCACCCAACACGCAATACTACGATTTCAAGATGGAGTTTTGATAGGATATTTATTGGTAACAACACAGCTCGAAAATGTCCAATATCAAACAGAAATGTTTCGGTTTGCCGTAGATTCCATCAGATCAAAAAAGTAACTTTCGTATACTTATCTTCGATTAGAAAAAACTAGCACAACGTCGTGGGTATTTCGACTATGGCATATATCCACTATCTGTCAGTCACAAATACATTGAACACAAACTTATTTCCAGAAATTTCAATAATGTATTGAAAAACACTCCCATTGTCTAGTTTACAAGATGTTGAACGACTAGAAATATCGAGACTGGAGACAAGGAAAACATGCCCTCAGATCATAGTTGAGGTAAACATGTGGTTTAGGATTTGACCTGAGGAAGGCAGTTGCAGCTTCTCATCTTGCATCAATATCTAATCCCAGTAGTGCATCGGCTATTTCTACAGAAAAATCAAAATTTTCAAAATATTCAGCTTTGGTAAGATTCTTTTGAGTTTTTGAATTATATGCTTCAAAATTGTTGACAGAAATTGGTAACAACCTGTAGAACTCTAACGGGGAGCTTATCAAATTCAATTATTTATTATCACTGAAGGAATAGCACTACCTTCGTTTTGGGAACCCTTTCATCTTTTCAATTTTTTCAAAAATACATGAACTATTTTCAAATTAATATCGAAATTTTCTTATAATTTCCAAAAATGGTATAAATAAGTTGACCTAACCTATTTCTCGATTATCCTACGATCTAACAGGAACAATACTCCTGTAAGCCCCCTTTCAGAAAAAGACAATACTGACGAACGAAACATCAGACCAGTTATACATGCTGATGATGAAACCTAAACGTTTGCGAAAATATTTGTAATATGTGTTTTATGAACTGTGTAATCTGATGTTTATCAAACACAAGCTGGTTAGTGCATAATTTAAAAAAGGATACATATCAGTTCTAGTATTCTAGTTATTCATTACATGCACCAATATCTTTCCGAGGGTTTACATCAGACAGAAACACATAATCAATCTTGAACTACGGCAAAAACTAAGATTGTGCCGGTTTCGTTGTTCTGTTAAAAACTGTTGAATTGTAGTATGATATAACATGTACATTCTGTGGACCCTTATCGATAACCTTTGATACATTCTCGGGTTCCTCTCTTTCCATACCTTAAAGTTTTGGCCAACTGAGATTGTCACAGTGTTATAGAAAAAATTTGGATGAAAACGAATAACTGACATATTCGAAATGCAAAGAGGGTAGAAAGTGCGCTGTATGATTAATTTATAACTTTTCTCAAAAATGTATGTCCCATAGGTATTCCACGGCGTTTTCTAGACAGTTGTATAGGGAGGGGACCTTTGAGGTGGTTGAGAATCATATATAATTACTTTTTCTATATTCAAATCAAATATTTGTTTGTTTGTATGTTAGTTTTTTTGTACACAATGCGATATTTTTCTGCGGCATTAGGGAACTAATTGAAATTGTTACTTGATGAAATGTTATTGAAAAGATAATCTTATTTCACAAATTTCAAATGAAAATTTTTAGTACGCCACACATGCACTTTCATTCAATATACAGAATGACATCATCCAAAGTGAACAACGCGCGATAATCCCCTCCCAACGCCGCGCCTCTGGCTAATCTCATCAAAACGCTCACCAACACGGACGGCCATGGTGACTAATTCAGTTCCATTGCTCCTATGGCCTGGTGCTTTACTGTTCTTAGACCTGATGCTTATGCACGTCAAGTTCAGTCGCTTTGGGTTGGGAAGGCAGAGTGCATCGGTGTGTAGAGCTTCACTCCCTCACAAAAGCAGCTATTTCTGATGTCGTCTTTTGCATTTCTATTCTTCATCTTCTTCGTCGCGCTCGACCGTACAGAGATATATTATTGTGACTTTGGTTGTTTTGCCGAGAATTAGTTTTTTGTGTCTGTTCTGTGAAAGTGCAAGTGAGGTTAAGTTCAACATGTCCTGGATAAGGAGATCGTCCGTTAAAGTTGCGAAAAATAAGGTTGCGTTCGATAATAATGATGATGATAGCAGCTCGACTTATTCGGAGGATTCGGTAAGTTTGAAGGGTGAAATGTTTCTTGATATGTCGCTCGAGGGCCCAAGTTCACGTCCCTGGGGAACCGTTCTATATTTGGAATTCGGTTTTAGCGAGAACTGTTAGAAACTATCACAATAAATTTCAGACAAATCAGTAGTCATCACACAAATCATAGACTCTCACAATAGAAAGTAAATTTATGAATTGTAGTTTATGTTAGATATTTTTCAAAATAGTGCCAGATGGTAAGGAGGTACATCAAACTAAAATTGACAAAGCTGTTCGTCCAGCAGATATAACATCAAGTTTTTGTTGATTAATATCAACAACGAATGTAGCAAACAAAGAGCCTAGTTGAAATTAACACATTTAGGAAGACACCAGCTGGATTCACAAAACTGACAGCTTTCCAACTTTGACATCGTTTTGGTTAGGGCCGTTGTTAGAAAATTGAGTATGTTGTTCAAATACAACTACAATAAATAAGTAGAAGGCGAAAATAATAAATGGTAGCTGAGAGTTACATCAAAAATTGTTAGAAAATAGGTAATATTACTGAGACATTTCTACAATTTCAGTAGGTAAACAAATAAGTAGGAAACATGTCTAAAACAGGAATATCTCAACTAGAATTGAGTAATAGTAGTTACCATTAATTTCTAATCAAAGGGTTCCTACCTACAAATTTTCGAAGTATGTTAGAAATCAAAAACTCCATATCACTTCTTGAGTCATCCTCTTATCTATTTTCACGAATAAATATGTCTGTCTCCACACCGTATGCAAATCTTTGTCAGTCAGTATGAAAACCATCTGTGGTCGATAAATAAATCAGATATAAGTAGTTACTTCTACATAACTTTATTAGATTAAATATTCGCATCTAAGGAAAATGTAGAATTGTTATCTTTTCTAATAACCTATTTATAAAAGCATATATCGATACCATTATTCAAAACTGTTCAAAAATTCTCTGAATCAAAACAGGAATCTATAAACTTCTACGTGAAAAAATAGTCTCTTTGCTCAAATAAGCTAGAAGGAGAAAAAAGGATTGGAACATGACTGCAAGGAAGATTAATGAAATGGTATTGAATTTAATAAGTATTTATATGTAGAAAATAAAATATGATTATTGTCAAGAAATTATTTCAAACATCGACTTTACATTTGTCCATCCAAGTACAGGTTTCCATATATTATTCTGGTTTCCACACTCTGTTGATTGAAGCCGCAAGTGTTGTGTATTGGTACGTGGTGTTGGTACAAAGATTCCTTCCTTGCTAAGTAGAACCTTTGTTTAGGACCTTAATATCTGTACGAACGATTTCGTGCTCACCAACTCTCTCGAAGAGTAATCTGTTGATGCATGAGATATTTTGCCACCCTCTCATAGTATCTGAGAACATGGTTCATGATGTCATCGTATGCCAAGTATTTGGTGGTTGATGATGATATTCTTCGATTTTATCTACCTTTTTACATAAGGAAGAGAAACCGTTTCTTTTCTTTGTGTGTTTTCTTCGTACCAATGTTTGTTCCACGTATTTTCCCGAGGAGCTATTCTGTTAGAGGTCGCCTGTGATCTTTGGAGATACTGGTATTTAATTGGCAGATAAAACAATGTAGCTATTGACAATACTTTCAATACATTTATGGTGACTGTATTCTACGAGGGATTCTCATTCGTCTACTGTTCTGTGTAAATAGAAACACAAAAAAGGGTTAACAAGAATAAGGTTTTCCCTAGAAGCAAGTTATGCATTATCAAAAAGAAATTTTCCCCCTCAAATGAGATAATTCATAGTGACATAATCGGAGACGGACTTTAAGTAAGTAGTTGTCACTCAGATAAATATGGATTGTCTAGAAATTTACGATTGTAATTGAATTCAAATAATTGTAAGTAGGTAGGTGACACTTGGAAGAAAATTAAAATACCGGTTTTGTAGAATAATAACATTCTATATACATTTTGACTTGTCATTTGAATCGTGTATAAAACAATGCATCGAGCAATGCTCTTAATAATCATGGTATTTATTTCTCCCATAAGAGAAATATTATCTGAGGTAAGTACAGAGGATTCATAGAAAAATAAACAGTGGATGATTCAATTCATTACACAGAAAATTTCAATACTTATATCAAAAAATTGATACATTTGTTTATAATACCTGTTTTCTTATAATCGTATTATACCTACCTACCTAGAATTTAAAAATTCACTGGGCCTATTTTGAGGAGAGACAGCTTGAGAATTTGAGAAATCGAATGAAATTCAATGTAAAAGGAATTCTATTTTTGTCTTTAGTCGCATAAATAAAAATTCCTGCACATACCTACCTACCCCCTACTCTGTTTCTGATAAAAGACGACATTGTTCGTCTCTGTAAAACCCGACATCAATCTACGTCTTGTATCGTGAGTGCCCGTTATCGTTGCCACTATAAATAAATATTTATCAATAGAAAGCTGTTCTAGGCCTTACTCAGAATAGGGTTCGAAATGGATGGTAGACGCACACACCGAAAGCGTGGTGAGTGTTAAATTTAGATCGTTCCTCTTCCTTTTCTCGTTCTTCACTGAGTACAAGCTATTTCCACGGGATCGCTCACACACATCATTAAAATTATTCCGGCTTCTAGGTATGACACGCACTGGTGTGTTTCAAAGAGATTTTTGCGAAAAGCAGTCTTATATATTCATAGTTGTTTCAAATAGGCAGTGTTGCCTACCCAATAAAGTTGTACGGATACATACATCAATTATAACCTCAAAAAAGTTTCCTGAGTCTGGAATTTTACGAAAAAATTTGAAAAAATCAAGCAAATAGATCATATGATCATGGTTTATATTAGGCTTACAAAAGTTAAACGAAAACTAAGTAAGGGAGCCATCTCTGGAATTACTGGCTGAGCTCTTTTTTTGCACCACTGACAGTGGCTCCAAGAGCTCCTAACAGCTGACCTAATATTGAGAATCCAATGTCATTGTCCACATACTGCTTTGCAGTGGCAACGAAAAATTAGCAACGTGGTCAAGTAGTTTTTGGGTCTAGAATAATTGGAAATTTGGTGTCTGTGCCTAAATCGTTAAAGTACCTATACTACTCTAAGACTCCTTCAGCATCTAAAATCGGCAAAAAGTTTATATGTTCTGCTAGATGAATCAACTATTCTTCCGTTTCTTCGAAAAAATCTTCGATTTGAACACATTTCAGCCAAATTGTTTCTCCGGTATTTATCTCCAAAGGTTGAAGTTCTGCATTGTTTGATGATTTATCAAGCTGTTGCTCGAAGTAATTTCAACCATGACGAAAATCTTTTCACATCTGGTAAAGCCTGCTTTAGATCTGAATTGATTTGCTTGGTGAAACCCAACAAAATTTTTCTTCACTTCTGATGTATCGAGAGACTTTTGGTCATTTTGTGATGGCCATCTGTCTTCTTCATATTCAAGAAACTGAGGACCACTTAGCCATTTGCTACCAGGTTCCCACGAGTATTGGTTATTGCTTCTTGTGGCATTATCAGCGATATTTTTTTGAAGGGACCCAATTCCAATGTGTAACGTCTGTTATTTCGATGATTTCTGCCACTCTATGTGCTACAAATGGCTTGAAAATCACGGTATCGGCCTTGGATCCAGCCAATGACGGTTCTTGAATCCGTCCAAAAATAGCAGGAGTCAATTTTGGTATTGTGATTTTCTTTGATGCAAACTGTCAGTCTACTTCCCAGAACCGCAGCCTAAATTTCAAGCCTGGGAATAGATATCATTTATCGGATGGGGACTACTCTGGATTTTGACGTAACGAAACTTGTTTGAATAGAATAAGTTTTCTTAATTTCAAGGTAGGCAACAACTGCATACGCTTAGGTACTTGCATCACAGAAAATATGGGTCTAGATTTCTTTAGCTTCAAAAATATTGGAAACATAACAACAAGGAATAAAGTTGAGATTTTTTCAATATTATTAACCCACATTCTCCATTTTCCATCACTTCTTCAATCAGTTCATCATTCCATCCAGTTCATCATCCCATCCAGTTTAAAGCCAAATGTCCTGAAGCAGAATTAGAGCAACTATTGTGAAAGTATTTATGGAGCCAAAAGGATCAAAAATTGATATGACTGTTTTCAGTCTTTCCCTTTTTGTTACGTTTTTGGCAAGTAACATTTTGAGATCTTCGGTGTCCCACTTTATTGAAAAAGAAAAAAAACATCTTGATTTGGGTTCCAGAATAGTTCTAAAATTCTCGCAATGAGTAAAGGCAACTCCTTTATTTACTTCAAAATATCTTTGGAATTGCTAGACCAGTTTAGTATGACAAAACCTCCTCGACTGTGAACTTCGATCACATCTGATATTTTCTTTGCTTCTTCAATTGTATCTACACTATCGATGCAGTCGTCGACGCAGTGTTGCTCTCTAATAGCTTTCACAGCTTCTGAAAATTCTGCCTCGAATGCCGCAGTATTTTTTCTCATAATAACGGATTATTTCCTGAAATATTAGCTCTGCAATTAAAGTTTTTGGGTCTGACGTTTTGTCTGCAACTGCTGCAGCTATCATCGAAGTCTATGCCACTTTTCTACGAGGGTGTGGAAAAAAACAATCAATTGATGGTTGGTTAGCAGTTCAAAGAGGAAAGCTTGAAGAAAAGTAACGAGGATATATCATATGATCACCGTTGGTGTCTAACAGATTATTTGTAGTTTTTGAGTTGAGCGCGATCAGACAGACAAGACGTGACGTGGCGGGCGCCGCGGCGGTTTTATAATATGCAGTGATAGTGATACGTTGCTATTATTTGAAACAAATCCGTCAATGATGGAAAGTTATTTTTCATCAAGTTGACAGTATGACATTGAGATTCATCAATTGTTATTTACTTCTGGAGTATCTTACTGCCATACTTGAAATTTTGCGATGCAATGTTTGCGGTAACATTCACGTATTTTCTTGATTTTATTTCTTATTATCTAGCGAGTCTTCCATATTTTGAAATATACTTGGAGTTAACCGCTGGAAAATCCATTCATGATTCTGAGTGACTGCTTTTCTAAATAACTTCAAGTTCCTTCAAGATAAAATAAGCTTGAGGGCCAACTTGTGGTTACTCGTCCTAATTTATTGATTTCATTGAAATTTCAAGCAACTGGAACCACTATAAAACCGTCTTTCAGTGCCTTGTTACTCAAATTCTTGAAATAATCTCTTTATAAAGAAGTTTTATTTTAATTTTACCAGGAAACGACATAAATGAGTTCAACCGAGAAGTGTGCGTAAAATTTCCATTCCGGTGTAACTGAAGTAATATTTAATTTTATATAACTGTAAATTCAAAGAACTATCGACGTAACGAAATATCTGTCAACAATATAAATATAAACAGGAAGTCACAATTTCACTTTTCCTCAATCCACTGATATACTGAAAGTGATCCGTGGCGTCTTTAAGACGATAGGCCGGGAGCTCGCGTAAAAATTGACATTTTTTACACATTTAAGTAAATACAAACTAATATATTTCAAAATACGTTGGGTTGAAATTATTTAAAATTTTGGTCATCATCAATTTATTAGGTAACTTTCTCAAAAGAAAAAACTGCTTCATATTATTAAAATAATTTTGAAACAGGTTAGTCAATAACAAATATTTCATGTTCATCTAGGTCTAATACGAATTGATTCACCTATGAGAAATGAATACATTCTTCTTTTTAGAAATTTAGATATGATGTTCAATACATAAATTTGATTGATTTATTTGTTTGCTATGAAACTTTCAGTAATTGTAATGCAGTCTTCAATTTTTCAATAGAAATAATTTACTACATACTATTTCCATGTCTATTTTTATTTTCATTTTGTAACGGGTGATTTAAGATGGCCCATGCGAAATGTCCAATTTTGGCACACGTATACATGCTTCAATATTGGCTTCCAGAGCGTCAGTCGTTGCTGGTTTATCCCTGTAGACATGAGCTTTGACATGACCCCACAAGAAATAATCCAAAGGCGTTAAATTTAGCAATTGACGGGCACCAAACGTGAGATAAACTGTTCACCGAAGGCGGCTCTTAATTGGGCCATTGTGTCGCGTGCCGTGTGGCATGTAGCACCGTTTTGTTGAAACCACATGTCAGGCACGTCCAATTCTTCCATTTTGGGCAACAAAAAGTCATCAATCATCACACGGTAGCGCTCGCCATTCACAGTAACGTTCCAGCCATTGTCGTCTTTGAAGAAGTACGGCTCGATGATGCCACCGACCCATAATCCACACCAAACAGTGACTTTTTCGGGATGTATCGGTAGCTCTTGCAATACTTGTGGCTGATCTTCACTCCAGATGCGGCAATTTTGCTTGTTTACATATCGATTCAACCAGAAATGAGCCTTTGCCAGCGGCCATTCACCAAATATCTCATGAAAATTTTAATGACTTTTTTGTTAATATTGCTGAAAATATCATTCAATCTCTTCCAACGGTATGCAAAGCGGATTTACTGAATTTCAGAAATTTTCCAGCATCCTGCAGCACTTTTTTTCTAGGCCCAGTGACTGAAGAAGACGTTCATAGTGCAATCAAGTCACTCAAAAATTCCAAATGCTTAGACGCCTATGAACTAAATAGTGATATCTTTTAAGAGACTTCAGAGATATTGTTGCAACTCTTTCTGAATTGACAAATGTAATATTCACAAGTGGTATTTTTCCTGATTCATCAAAGATATCAAAAATTATTCCCTTATTTAAAAACGGACACATTTCTTTTGTTAACAACTATCGTCCCATCTCAATAATATCCATTTTCAGCAAAATAATTGAGATTAATAAACAACGTCTTTACGCATATTTTGAAAAATATCAATTATTCAACGATTCTCAGTTTGGTTTTCGTAAGGACGGCTCTACGATAGAGGCAGTTCTCAATGTGGTGAGTGAAGTTGTCGATAATCTTGGGCAAGGTAACCACACTTTATTATCACGGCGTCAGGGGAGTATCTCTATCCCTCATAAAATCATATTTGTCGAATAGATGTCAAGTAGTCAGTAGCAATTATTACATTTCGAATTTTAAACTTGTTGAACATGGTGTTCCCCAAGGATCAGTATTGGGACCACTTCTGTCCATTAGAACCCTATGACAACAAATATGTAGAAATAACTTCTACCCTGGAGAATAACTTTAAAAATCGTTTTAAGGATTTCAATGAAATGGCTTTAGTAGCGCAGTTTGTTGTTTCACCCTTTATGGAAATTGATATCCAACAGTTTGCAACTTGTGTTATGCAGAACTTTGGCGAAGACATCGCTG
>WOGR01011936.1:0-10380 GCA_015342045.1 Leptinotarsa lineolata | reverse complement strand
AAAATGTTTGTTTCATGATGGTCTGGGTAATCATATTCCCAAATTTTCTTCGGAAGACGTTATTGTGGAGCAGTTAATATTTCTTGATGATTTCCGTGTCACGTATACTCATTCCCAGTATACTCATACCCCATGTAAACGTACTAAACCGTACCAGCATTATCAATAGTAAAAAGTAGACAGTCTATTGAAATTGGTTTTATTATTAAGAAATGAAACATGGCGCAGTCGGAATTCAATATTGATTCAAGTAAAAGTTGAAAAGTAAATACATAATTTGAAGTGGAAACAAGATGAGTGAATACAGAGGAATTGCACCTATGCAATTTATCAGAAAATTGAGACAAAATGAGAATGAATGAGACAACTTTGTGCAGAATTTCGAAAATCTCTTTCTTCCGAAAAAAAAAACCTTTCTTAAGGGAGATTCAAGTTTTTTTCTAGGAAACAACAAACTCATCAAAGATATGATGATATGTGGTTTGCAGAATCAGATGCTCTGGTTAGTGTCTGGTTAGTAGCCCTGTAATTATTCTGAGCCAATCTCTACTGTATTTAAGAAGTTCTTCGGTTTTTGTCTCAAACGGTTCCCTAATGAAGGTTTTACCGTGTTTGTTGCCAGTTACTTTTGTCCAGTACTCTATATGCCTCTTATTGATCCATGTGCTGATCTAGTTTCGTTCCAATGATTTTGGTACCCCCAGATCTGGTTCAGAACCTATATATGGAGTTTATCAGTTTGCGCCTTTAGGCTCCTGATAGTCACTCGCCGTTTGAATCTGACTTTTCTGGTCAGTTTGCACCTCCAGGATAGTCTCATTTTACGAGTCGCTCGAAGAGTCCTCCTTTGAAAGGGGAGAATTGTCCACATCCATGGTGCCCCCTACATGGATGTAAGGCTAAATACTCTGAGAGGTTAACTGGTATTCCATGGGCTCCGTTAGTGATACCTGATGAGGCAAAGGCACCATTCATCTTTCGACACGGGTCGCATAACACCTTGGATTAGGCCTCGATCCTACTTAGTCTGACTGCTCTGTTAGGAACTGTTCGACATGAGAGACCCTATCAGCAGCTAAGTTGCCACTGACATAGCACGTAACTTCATCACAGTATACAAGGCCTCTCACCATGACAAGGTGAAGACTCCTCGAGAGGGCTCCTGAAATTTACTGCGTAACATTAGTCAGTAACTTGTAACGAGTGCTTTTAATCCGAAACTTTGAACAATATTCCCCCATTTATTATGTTGTGTAGTTTTCCTGTGACCGATTCCATGATAATGATAAATATTTATTGTGTCACAGAGAAAAGGACAACGTACAATTGAAATGAGATCAACCAAATACCAGAAAAAGTTAAAACATATGATGAAAACAAACTGACAGGATTGAAATTTGATGAAATTTATTGAATTCAGCTGCCCGTTCGGGTGGCCTCTTCGAGAGTTTTCCTCAGAGTAGGCGTAGATATATTACAATACTTTGATGGAATATCATTCAGCTTCTAAAGTTGTAAGTAAGGAAAGGATTACTCGAAAAATGAAGAACGATGGACAAGAATATAAAATCTATCATTTATGTTCTTTAGTGATCTGTTCTAAATGTTCTCCTTTCGACCTATTATTGGGGCAAAGTAGCCAAGATCTTCTTGACAAGACAAGCGTAGTGAACAAAATGCGTTCCATCCAATTTGAAAAGTTACAATTCCCTGGTATGGAGGGCCCTAATATGAGTCATATTTCTGCTTCAATTGAATTAGGGATGATTGGAAAATAGACTAAATCAAACAAGTATTTTTTTGTATAATTCTTGGGTGTCAACGTCATCGACTGCTGGATCATTAGCCTTGTGCTCTGGGTAGGCAATGTTAATAACTCTCCGAGCCACCTATGGAGCATCATGGCTATTCTCATATCGTCAAATCTTTCGATAAAAATATCTGGTCGAGGTTGGTATCGAACTTTTGATGGCGAGTTGGGTGCAGTGCCACCGTGCCAATTCAATGTCGATATGAAAGACGCTGTTTTAAAAATACGTTTTTCTACGTGTATTTCAATGCTCATTCGACAGTAGTTGTTTCGAGAAGTTTTTCTTTCACTTTCTATCTGAAAGAAACTGAAACATCACAAACAAGTCTCAGAAAAGATATTTAATTTTTTTAATTATCCGAAAAAATGTGTGAGATGAATATCTTTATAAAGCAAGAGGTTGAATAACCAGACTCAGCTGAAAAATATACAACCTTCTATCAATTTTCCAAAGCAATGAGCCCTTCAAAAAATCCTTGGCCTGCCTGCTCCATCAATCTTTGATGGAAACACTCTTATATACTTCTTTATTTTCCTCGCGACCAAGGTAGCATTCCCTGGAGAACTATACAGCGTGGTCGATCTTCTTCAGACATGATGTACGCAGAGAAAAGTGAATTCAAATGGCTGGGTGGCGTCCATCTTGACCGTTGTAGAGAGATATATACCCCTGGCTCTGCAGGACGTATTGGCAGTTACGGAGACGTGATCCAGGTAGTAATTTCTTGAAAACATGTAGGCTAAAATGAAATTTTAATTTTTGTTACAAGAGTCGTGCTCAGGAGTCGAATGGATTCAAATTGATACTGGAATAGTGGATCATTCATTATTGGGATAAAAATCGGGATGCATTGGTCGGATAAGCTCTCCAGAATTGCATGAATGGTTGAACAATTTAATTTTTTTTGATAATAGTCTAAACCTGTTTATATGAACATGGTAATTTAGCTTTTCAGTTGATTAATTTCATATTTACAACAATCACAATCTGAATTATTGCGAGGTATCTCAAACATGAAGGTTAATTTAGTATTTCCACAAAGGGAAAGGTCATTAAGGGTTATTATCAATCGTGATTCAGTTACAGTGGTGTTTTGTGATTCATTCAAAGCATTGGACTGTGTAAATCATGAAATACTACTCAGAAAATTGTATCATTATGGCATTGATGGAATAACTCATAAGTGGTTTGATTCATACCTCACCGGTAGAAGGCAAATTGTTAAAATGCCTACTTCAGTATCAGCTGCAGCTAGTATAAACAGTGGAGTCCCTCAGGGGTCTATTATTGGTCCCATTATCTTTCTTTTGTATATAAATGATCTGACAGGATGCGATGCTAATCTCTTATTTTTGAATATTAGCAAAACTTATTTGATATCTTTTCGGAGTTCTATTTCAGTAACTTCCCAATTACTATCAATAACAGCGTTATTGAGAATGAATTGAGCACCAAGTTCTTGGGATAACGACTTGTGGTTTGAAGATCACATCAGAATACTTACAAAAAACTTTCTTCGGGTTGTGTTGCGGTAAGATAACTTCTAGAGAATTGAAATATTCTGCGGCTAAACCTGTCTACTATTCACGAGTAGACTCACACTTGAGATACGGAATTTCGTTCTGGGGAGTATGTTCCAGAATCCATATTAATTCTGTGTTTGTACTTCCAAAAAGAGCAATACTTCATCTCTTCAAAAAAAAAAACAGCAAGACTCCTGTAGGCCTATATTCATTGCAAATTATATTTTGACAGTTTATGCCAGTATGATATACAAGGTGAATTTCCTTTGGTCTCCTCTAATTATTCCACTCGTCAGACTGACGATTTCAGACTGCCAAAAGCTCATTAATTTACAATGGCCTAAAAATATTCAACCACTTGCCAAATAAAGTCCAATGTATAGAAAGTCCCTCAGAATTTGGGAAAGCAATCAAAGCTTTACTCTCTGATAGACCCTATTATAGTTTGAAAGAATTCTGAAATATATCGTACCCTATATAAGTTGATGTTATTTTACGTTTTGTGTAATTTTTCTCTTGAATTTTATATTTCTATTTCATGCTACCAAATTTTACACGTATGGCTGTTTTGTTGATTATAGTAACCATTTGTTTTTAGCATACTTTCATATGTATATGTGTGTGTATATGAACGGATAAATAATTTTATAGGTTTCAATTTTACACACTCACTTAGAATATTCTTGTATACATTTTTCTTTCTTATTCACACACGCTTTGTCGATAAGATTAATTTTTATGACATTAAAGCTTATTCATTATTATTAGTTTTGAAAGTATTCGATACAGTTAGTTAGTCTAGTTATATATTGATCTATTTCCAACAAGGATGGTTAGTACCAGCATCAATTCATCTTTGAGGAACATTTGTTTTCTTCCCAACGTTTCGAATGTAATAAAATACTTTTTTAGGACACAAAAAGAAGTTTGTCATATCGGACATATCAGATATAAAGAACACCCTAATAACTGAATAATATGTTTGAATCTGTTTTAAAAAATATGTTCAAAATCTGTTTTTCCGTTAATCATCTGTCGCCTCTATGTGAACGACAACTCTCAGAAGTTAAGAAACTTGTGCAAGCTAAGGGCTGACGAGGTCTTACCTTTAAACGTATGATTTCTAACACGGTTGCAGATCATCCCAGCTTCAACCAGAAAAATTCTCTCGGGAAAAATATCTGGTCGAGGCCGGAATCGAACCCACGACCTCCCGATCGTATGACATGAAATCATTGATTAACCTCATTTATCTATCGACGATGGAAAATAGATGAGTATAGAATCAGATTGAAGATTTGAACATCCTACCAGATGAGATGAGGTTCGATACAGGCCGGAACATTCGACATAGTGGTAGACTATGAGATTCGAAGTTTTAACTTGAATGAATCATACAACAACAGAACGTTATTCATTTATTCGCGTTAGACAGACGATGAACTTGTAGCCAAAATGGACTAATTTTTGTAACACGACATACCAATACAGAGTAGGACAAGAAATTAATACGGTAGGTCTGACCAAGCCATAGAACAACTTCAACAACAGCTCTGCTGGCCTGTTCCACCAAACACACGCTCATCACAGAATACCTGCAACAACAAGCGGACATATTAGATAAGTGAATCGTTCTCTGAAAGATAAGTATCATCAGTCAAGCGATAATACTCACTCGGAGTAGGGCGTAATCGGAAGGAAATAATACCGTCTTCAATAGATAAGCGACTACTTGGACGAACGAAGCGAAATAAATGAGGGTCACCCTCGACAAGTAACTAACATTCAGGTCCAGGGCTGGCAGAGTCCGCTTGAGACAACATCTATTCATTGGACGCAAGAGTAACATAAATATCTAAGAGAAACCGCACTAATCAAGACATTTCTACTCTCTATCATCGTTCATGCCTCCACTGCTTGAGGTCGGTGCGCAGAAACATAGAGACTGCAGATCCAAAGGTTCATTAACTCCTGCCTGCGGATTTCCGGAAGACCTCCTATATACATACCCAACCGATACATACACCGGTACTTGGATATCAACACCCAATATGTGAATACCCACCTGAGGAATCTGCCTCTAGTTCAAGTTACTAACAGAAGCGGATGGTTTAATCGCAATAACAGCCATAGAAGAATCAAATGTACTAGCTGAACAATTTGCGTCCCACTCCACAGTCAATTTTCTGGAAAAGGCACCACCCTCTATTTCGACACTAGAATCCAAAATGCCAAAAATTACTTTTTGTAGTCTAGTCAGGCAAACAAGGCCCTGATAACGGGCCCGTCATTGTACACAAAAAGAGCGCCAATAAACTCGTACCAATATTTTGCAGACTTTTCAACCGGTCTTACAAGGAGATTGTTGGAAGATTGCCCTCATTCAGCCTATTCCCAGAAAGGACAAGAAAAATATTCCATATAACTATAGACCAGCCACTTTGATATCAGTAATATCAAAAATCGTAAAGAAAGCCGTGTATCACCATGTACTTAAATATTTGAAAGGCCTCAACATCTTGAGCAATAATCAATATGGCTTTCGGAAACAAAGATCAACGGACGACCTTCTATCGTATGGCACCCATATTTGGAATAATGCCATCGAGAAACATGGAGAGTCAAGAGATTATTTTTTCTAAGGCCTTTGACCATGTGTAGCTTGAGGGTTTGCTGGCCAAACTCTGATGCTATAGCTTGTCGGATCATTTTTGTGTATGGCTCTCCAGCTTCCTGAAAGAACGTTCCCTGTAGGTGGCCGTCTATGGATATCTCTTAAATACTTTCACCATCAACGCTGGTGTTCTCCAGGGATCCATATTGTCTCCAACCATCTTTTCAATGTATATCAACGACTTATTGAAAAAAAAGAAGAATCTCTTCATTCCATTTGGATTCCAGGATATCGGCTGCGAATGCACATCTTCACCAGCAGCAGGAGGTTGCATATCTCAATGAGTATTTAAAGACGATTGTGGTGTAAGTAACAGGTGCCGCACAGGCACCAATCTCAGAGTGCCTTGAGAATTTTCCTGTAGTGCTTGTGTTTTTCTTAAAAAGTTTGATAAAAAGTTTGGTACTCAAGTTTAGTCTCTTGGAAAATCGTTGATTTTTCAAGAACTTGGTATCCATGCCTAAATTTGATTCATAGCGAAACCTTTCGATTTTTTAATATCATTGACTATCCCATAGTGGAACTAGTGCGATATAAAGTTCTTCCCTTACGAATACAAACGTTAGTTATCTTCTCGGACGGCCCCTTCATAAATAATTTTTCGTGTATAATTTCAGATCTACATCTGGCTGAAGCGGCATGATAATTAATTAATTGTTTCATATCCGAAAATATTTGCCGCGGCAGTTATTATTTCAAATATCAAATTCATAGCTTTACAATAGTTGTACAATGACATTATTGCCTATATATTTGTAGAACAGTATTCATAGTACTGTACTGAACATAGTACTGAACAAAATTGAAAAGCTATTCTATACTTCAGCCGGTAGTTTGCCTTCGAAAGTAATGAAACCAGTAAAACATGTATTCTTTGACTGGAGAATAAAAGATATCTGGAAGTTTTCGAAACAAATAAAACCGAATTTAATCAACTGCAGTACTTGTCAAAATCGTAACACACAAACAAAACTTGTTTATGACTGCGATAGAAAAGAAATAGAGACTCTTACAAAGCATCGGACCTGCTATGTCTGGACATGTTATGTACCTACAAGTTTTATTTTTTAATCCAATCTCTTATAATTTATTCATACAACTTGGGTTGGAGTAGAGCATGGCTTTTCCGTTTAACGACAAAGGATGTTGTCTTCAACGCTGTTATTACATCTTCTACACATTCGGTATATACGAGGTTCTCAATAAGTTACGGATTTCCAAACGCAAGGTGTAATTCTTGTTCGTGAAGTTTCAAAGGAAACATCCGAAATGGATATTAGAAGATATATTATTTTGGATGATATGAAATATTATTTGTTATAATGACTCTCGTTAGATTTCAGATGCTCTGTTTTTCAATTGCATTTTGAAATAAACTTCGTTTAAATCAAATGAAACTTAATCAATTCATTCCATAATTGTCATTTTTACATACAATATTGTTGTTACAGATTAAATAATCCTGTACAGAAATTACCTAAGCATAAATGCTTGCAGTGCATATTTCTGCACGAAGAAAGATATTTTTGTTTTTTTTTTAATTTTAATGCTTTAATGTTCGGAGAGGTACAAACTGATAGTATCTAGGGATTTGTTTTTTTTATTTATTTTTTGTATGAGAACATTAGCGAATGAATTATATGTGGATACTTCGAGTGAAATTGAGTAGAAATGAGAAGAATTGAGGAGTGCTTTTTTATTTCATCATCTATTCATTCATTTTTGATTATTTTATTTTTATTTACTTGATATTTGAAGAAACTGTTTCAAAATATTCAGTTTCAAAATCTGTTTTCTCCGTTAGCCAGCTGACTTTATACATTTTTTTTTATTTGAGTGGTAGTTTGTTATGAAGTTTCGGACCTATATAAAAAAAGGCTATTTTGAGATTTACTTTTTCTAAACAAAGGTATATCAAACGATTGGTTCGTGATAAATCGGGTTCAAATCGTTTGTTAGGATTCATAATTGGTTTTGTTTTTTTATGCATATATAGCAAGCATTGGTGCATATGTAGTTCGTCAATATTGAAGATGTCTATGTTTTCGTGAAGCCTATCAGTGGAAAAACATTTGTTTTGTTTTGAAACCTATTTTTAGTACACATTTCTGAGTAGTTCTCAAATTTTGTAATGCATTATTGTATGATCCTCTTCATATTCATTACACAGTATCTAAATGATGGTTCAAATAAAGATGTATATATGAGCTTTAGGTTTAGATTGTCTAAAATGTACCTAGGTATATGAAATTTTCGAATTAATTTCCTAGCTTTGGTGTTTATATATTTTGCATGCTCGTTCCATTTTTGGTGCTGATCGACAATTACGCCAAAATATTTTATTTTTTTGATTTTTTTAATAAATGTACAGTTGCAGTTTGGTTGAGTGCATGTTTCGTTATGAAGCATAATATTATTTCTGTTTGGTTGTGTGCCGGCATTTGTAGAAAATGTTATAAATTTACTTTTAGACGTATTTAAAGACAACTTTCCATAATTTATCCATTGTTAGATTCTCATAAGACTCTTTTTATCTTCATCGAATAGATTATCCCAGTTATCATCAGTAAAACAAATTGCTGTATCGTCAGTGTGTGAAACAAAATTTCCTTGGAAATCTTTAATTTTTGCTAACGAGTTGATATACATTTCACTTGAACTGATTCGTATTTATATTTGTGATTTCAAAAATCTCCTTTGATGTTCAAGTAGTTCCTCTCAACATATGATTCTCCACATGTATACTACATAATGATTTTTATACAAATCTGAATTATTTTGTATAAGAATTAGATTTAGTCGAAAACATAGCATTGTCATTTCCATAGAGGCTGCATATGTATTGTTTATTTTTTTTGGGATTGGTATATCTATTGATTTTATCAATTATTTATATTGAACTAAGAATTTGCACAATTTTTGGAATTTTGTAAATATTACATAAAAGACATATTTGATAAGGATTCTTAATATGTAATTGAATTTTTTGAGATTTCAGGTTCATTATCAGTTCAACTGCTGATAGTTCTGAATTGAAAAATCTTTTGAAGACGAAATTGAATACAATGCAAGCAAGTCATTTGAAACGTATTCACTACGTTCGTATATAAAGGTTCAAATCGAACTTTTAATGAAAAAATATGCCATCTAACTCTTCAAAACTCTGCATACTAATAACAGTGAAAGGATATCACAATGTATTGATTGGTTTGTATGATTTCCATGAAGTATTTCATCTATAACTTTGCAAGAATCTCCTGAAGGACATCCAACGGAACCAATTTGCAATTAAGTAGCAGATGAATGTTGAAGATGCTTTATATCAGTTCGTTAGATACTGGATACTGAACGACGATGAGAAGTGGGTGTAGTTTTGAACGTTACTGATATTACATATTCCATATAGTTGAAATAAGCGTTCAATATTATCTCAAATTTGGATTCTGAAAAGATTGAAGATGATCATTGATGAAAGTTCTGGTAGATATTGAAAACTCTGACGAATAATGAAGAGAAGTGAAAAAAAAAACAAGAATGTGGAGAAACGTAAAGAATTTGAGGACTCAAGGATGCAACAAATGTCGAAAAGTTATAGATAGAGTCTTAAAAATATAAATGAATTTTAGAAAGAGTGCAGATTATGGAAACTAATGAATATAGAGTGTGAGACAGTTTGCAGACTAATATGCTGAACTTTTTTTTGAACACGCTAATACTGAAATCAGTTCATTTGCTTATTGTGCTCTAAATAGTATAACTTTATACTGGGTGGTGAGTACTGGAAAGATTATGAAGAGTGTTGTAAATACTGAGAGTTTGCGAATTCAAGAAATAATACTCTGTTGTATAGAATATAGAGAAATTAGATCTGGCACGAAACAAAGAATGAAGAATGTTGTAAATTTGAGGTCCAACTCAAGGTGTTGAGGGAAATTTGAATGAAGAATGGAAAAATGAAACAATTGCTTACATGCTATCACCATCATTTCAAACATTGAAATCAGTATTGGATTATTTGGGGTATTCTAATGAAGATTTCCTGAATTTAATAATCATTTATGGTGAATGCAATAAGATAATGGACAGAACTTGTCATGTTTTTGCAGAAAGATTTCCAAATCTATACAGCACCAATAAAAATATTCTGAGAAGACCTCTAAGAACTGCCGTGATTTCGGATCTTTTTCGTCTGTCATCAACCAAAAAACCACGCGTAAACAATGAGGACATCGAAATTGTAGTTTTGGCCTACTTCACAGCCTATCCAGAAAATTCATTGAAAGACGCAGAAAAGTCACTTAGAATTTCATGTTCGTCAATAAACCGGATTTTAATCAATCATAAGTGGCGTCTCTTAAAATATCACCAGGTT
>WOGR01011935.1:0-10380 GCA_015342045.1 Leptinotarsa lineolata | reverse complement strand
GAAGAAATCGTAACAATTTACAAAAGAAGTAACGACAGGACCGTAATTTAAAATTGTTGTCAAATTATTGTTCAAATGAAACGCTATAGAAATATCAAATGTTATATACCCTTGGATTGTGAATTTATTTGTAATAAAAGACAGGTCCGCATTTTGAAAAGAAGTTGATGGTGGCCATGTTGACACGAAACATTTTACGAATATTCATTATTACATCGTCATAGAAAACAGCATCTTTTGTTTTCCCCTTATAACTCGAGAAGGGCGAGAGTCCCCGTAAATTTTCTTCGACCATTCTTTTGTTATCGATGACAGTTAACTTTTTTCCCATTTAATCGTCTTCGTATCTGTTACGGTTTAAAATATAGCAATGTTACCACATGATAAAAGAAACGGCCTGTATATCGTGAGTTTAGGAAGTTATAGAAAAAAATTAGACTAGACTGTGTAATTTCCCTTGATGATTTTCAAAAAACTGATTTTTATAATTTTTTG
The DNA here is from genome assembly GCA_015342045.1 of Leptinotarsa lineolata. NCBI lineage: Eukaryota > Metazoa > Arthropoda > Insecta > Coleoptera > Chrysomelidae > Leptinotarsa > Leptinotarsa lineolata. The sequence goes on along the minus strand of WOGR01011935.1, from coordinate 9,885 downwards.
TGATTTTAGGAAAACACCACATATTATTGTATTAGTATTGTTTGAAGTGACGTGTAATGAATGTTGAGAATCGTGTATACACAAAATACTACAAAACTATCTACGGAAAGAAAACCAGAGAAGAAATGAATCAGTGGTCTAAGGCTACTAAAAACCCATATCCCTTCTAGTGGTACCTCGGTTTCCAACATTTTAATTTTTTCTTGCAGTTCTGGCACCAACGAGCCGCTGTTGGTCGCTCGACTACTGTAAAACCCAGTCGTATCAGACTTTAGCGACAATCCATCAGAATCGAATTTTGTATCCTTGAAAATATTTGAAGATTTGAATAAATCAAATGTCATGAATTTGGTAAGAACACTTTATGAATATTTTGGAGAAATTCAAGTAAAATACCTGCAGCTGCATCCTGAGATCTTCCAGTTCCTGCTGACACATGTTCAGCTGTTCTTCCTTGCTAGCCACATATTTTTTATGCTCCTCGTCTTCCAGTTCCATAGCCTTAACTGCCTGGCATAGTAATTCGTGTTTTTCTTGTACTTCTTTTTGGAGATTCGAATATTCTACCTAAAATACAAACACCTTGTGGTTCTGAAAAATACTCTGTTACTTCTTTGGGTTTTTAATTTGAGAAGCAAGCACAATAGCTATCCAAAAATGGTCTGATTGAACAATGTCACCATAAAAGTCCAGATTATATTCATATATATATATATGAATATAATATATGAATATATATATGAATTAAATCCCATCAGAATTTTTTCAACAAATTCTGATGGGATTTAACTTTCAGCTCGATAAACTATACCATGATATGGCAAAAACGCAGATACATCCGTCAAGTTTGATGTGAAACCGTTTCTTGGAGAAAATTATATACGAGTATATCTGGTAAACCAAACGTCAAAAAACCAACCAATGTTTTTGCTATGACCGACATTTCAAAAATGGCTTTTTTATGTATTAGTTAAGGGTCCCGAGGTCATCAAGCTCAATCAGTTAAAATATGTGCAAATTAATAATTTTTGGAATTTTGATGAGCAAATGTCTCAAGTGTATAATATTTTAATAACATCCCGAGACCGTGGGTCATGGAATATCTCAAATTAACACGGAAAGCTTTTGCTTGAAAGCAACATTCTTAATATTATGGAATTGCACGCATTTGGATCTGTTAAGCTTGGCATACGGGGGATTTATTTTTTGATTATTTTCAGAAAAAAGAAATATTTGGAAATCATTCAGTTCCGAAAATTAAAATTAGGTACCTGTCAAACATATTGAAGTTAACAGCGCATGTAATGAGCACTGATTCTTATTCATTTTAATCGGTGAACAGACCTAGTGCATTCAATTATAATAATAATAATAACACTGAACGAAGTAATCACAACTCGTTCACCGAGTTGAAACCCGTTCAGCAAAAGGCCCATATTAAAGTCGTAGAGATCACCTCACTTCTGCGACAACACAAAGATAAGCCAATGCATGGGGTCTTTTTCAACAACATTGAAGACCTTGGATTATCAAAGCGCCTGACTTTCGCTTTCCTCAGGTCGAGTGGGCTAAAGTCGGAAACTGAGGGGCTCATTTGATCTCCACAAGAGTTTGTGGAAATCAAATCGTAAGGTGTAGTTTATGAAATTATTTCATTTCAATTTTTATTCATTATTTTCGTATTTTCCCATCGCGTATCTTTGGAATTCTCTTTTCGCTCGAAACGAAAGTTTATTGCCGAAAAACGCATAGATTTTTAGAACAACACTCAATTCGGAATAATTTTTTTACTCATCGTTAATACTCTTATCGATTAAGACAAGGGCTCTCCGGGACTCGAGCGGAATTCGGGCCCAAGTAGTTGACCCTTCTTCACTATATTTATGACCCCGACGATTGTCAGTGGCACCGTATAGAAGTAAACAACAAGTGAGTTCACTCCTGGTCGGCGTCTTTGATGTATCGTGTAAATATTTCATTTTCTGTCGGGCTGTGGCGGCGTGTAGTGTGGTAGGAGGGTGGAGGCTAGAGCTATTCTTGGTTCACTTGCTCTAACGCCTTAGATACATCGGCTCAGCGTTAAATAAGAGATGGAGATCTTAACCCAAATATGGCAGAGAGTGAATTTTTTTGTGTTTACTTCTATACGGTGCCAGTGGTGATTTTTCGAAGGTGACTTCGAAAACATTTTTAGCCGATGTAGAGTCTGATTCTGAGGTTTCCGCCGAGAACTAAAACCGCTCTGAAGTCTCCTCGCCACGAGGTTACACTGCAATTTTCTGTTTCGTATTTTATTTGACGTATTGTTTGTGTTATTAATACGCTGCGTCCGTCTGATTAATAATTCACCTGTCACTAGTCCCAACAAATATAACTTTCTCCAACCCAACCGGGCCAAACCATCACAGCAGAGTCTTATTGTGAGTAAATCGACATAATATACCGAAAATTGCATAAGCAGCGCCCAGCACTGGTCAACAGAAGAGGTCCTATCCTGCTCCATAACTTCCTCATCGGTAGATCCTTCGCCATTCAGTACCAGATGAAGACGGCCTTCGTCTACTTCATCGGATCCCAAGCACACATTTTTCATGCTGACGGAATGAATAGACTTGTGTTACGTTACTAAAATTGCACTGATTTAAATTGCGCTAATTCAATTAAACTGAATGAATATTCACTGAGATATTACAGTTCAATGTAGACTCATAGAAACGGACAAAATTTTTGAAACAACCTAACATAAATCCTTAGAAACCAACGCTTTGATAAGCCCTGTAGGTGTAACAAAATTGAAAACAAATAAACTCACCTGCAATTCAATATACTTCTTAACGACATTATCCTTATCCAGAGTAAAATTAGTGCCCATCTTTTCTTCTAAAAAATAAATCCTAAGTTTCAAATTAAAATTTTCCTTCTTCAAGTTGCTCAACTGCTCCTCGAATTCCTTGACGGATCGGCCCCGCATGGGACCGCCCGGCGAACGAAGGCCCATCGTATCTGAAACAAACAGAAGCTTTTTAAAAAACGCCGTGAGCATTAAATAAGGGCGACACAAGAGGATCTTCTCGCAGAAAATGTAATGTTTGTTTGAAACGATTGAATTCTTTCTAATCGAACCAGCTGTCCTGGCGAACTTGGTAACGCCTTATATTTAATATATTTTGTATAAAGTTATTAGCGGAGTCATATAAACTTTGTTATACAGTATGATCAACCTCAAGCAGGTACTATGGAAAACAACAGCTTTTTGGAGCCGAAAGTATCCATTGGTAGAAAGTGTTTGGTTATCGACGAAGAAGTCAACTATTCTCTTAGGAGAACAGTACACTCCTTTTACATAAAAAACGACATACCTACATTAAATAACGCTTACTCAGTTATTCGGGAAGGCAGTTTTTTTCCTGAAATAAAAAGAACTAGATTATGTAAGATATTACAAGAGCTAAACTTCAAGTTTGGAAAACAAGATAGAAAGAGCATGTTGATAGAAAAATCAGAGATTGTAGAATGGGGAAGGAACTATTTAAGAGCCAGAACACTGGCTTTCTGGATGGCTATTTGGATGAAACATGGGTCAGTGAGGGTCATACCGTCTAGAAGGTTAGGCAAGACGAGAACATCAAAAGTGGAAGACAAGCCTTCATGGAAGGCAGCACATAGGCAGCAGTGAGGGATTCGTGAAAGATGGATTGATGCTGTTTGAATCGAAAAAAATGAGGGTTATCATCAAGAAATGAATGCCACAGTATTCAAAAAATGGTTTACAAACTACTTGTAAAACTTCCAGGATCCATAGTAGTAATTGATAACGCAAGTTACCATAGTAGAAGAGTCAAGAAGCTGCCGACATCGTGTTGGAGGAAGGCAGATATTACTAAGTGGTTACAAATGAAAGCTATTCCTTTCGAATCAACCATGTTAAAAGCGGAGCTCCTCAACTTGACTAAACGTCATAAGTCAAAATTCGTCAGGTATGTCACCGATGAGATGGCGAAGACTAACAAGAATGTCGGTTCTTCGGTTGCCGCTGTGGTTTGTCCTCAAGTTGAAGGATTCGCAAGGAATAACAGGACCTTCAAACTGTGTGAAGTAATGAAATTTCTACTATCCAATGTGGAATTACTCAACGAATCACTGTAGACTTTTATCGCAATATTTTATTCGATGAAGTATTTCTATTAAATCTATAAAATTGTTTCTTAATCACCCATAAAATCCAGTAAAAATATGAACCTGTGGAAGGTAACAATCCTAAATGAAAAACTATTTCAAATGTAAATAGTTTTCACGATATTTCAATTATCTTCGCATCAGAATATATCTTTGGAAAATTCATATTAATACCCCCATCTTTAACGCAATATGAGAAAAAGTATCGGCCGCCTCTTTTAACGGTGTTTGTCGCAAGTCACCATTTTAATGGCTCGTTAGCGGCGTCCTCAAGGGGCATATCGGGTAGAAATATCTCTGTGACTTTGTTTATGAATTGTAGTGCCACTTGCTTTGATGTACCGGCATATTTGCATTCTTGAAATTCTTTCACTCTCAAACATTACCGAATATACTATATAGCAGAAATGCAAATGAATATCGCGTTCTCGAATTATTTGAAAAAAAGTATTTTTTTAAATGAGGCTCCCTATATATTTTCACCTTATTGATTGCCGACTCTTTTCTGAGCTCAGAAGGTCATTATCAATTTTATTCTAAAACCAAAAATAATGGAGTATGCGCATTTTTGACTTTTCGCCGAGTTTGCCATGAAATTCAAAATTAAACAGAAATAATACATACCGACTGCAATATTTGCTATTTAACTTATTATGAAAGTACGTGCTAAACGTATTTTGTTTTTACTTCATTTTGGAAATCAGTGTGAAACAATCAATTCAACGTAACTTCGACATTTATAAAATATTTATCTTGAGTCGTACTCATTTAGAAAAATGTAATTGCTTGAAGCATACATAGTGTGTCGAAAAAATACCGACCGTGCTTTTGAACGATATAAAGTTATATACCCAGAATAATTCCAGATTGAAGATATTTTCTAATATTATACAAAAAAAATTGGTCAAATAAAAAGGTTCTGACCCACTATAATCGTGTTTTTTGACAGACTCTCAAACAGGAGATCTACTGCAAAAAAGTAGACCTGGCAACACTGAACACGTATGCACATTCACGAATGTCATAACCTCATTTGTCTTTACTCGCACCATGGCAACTGACAACATAAAAAACAAAAGTCCTCACTTTGTTTTAACTTTTTTCTCAACTTTTTTAACGTTACAATGGTTTTTCTGCTATCTATTCCGGGTGGAGAAAAATCTAACAAATCAAATGTTTGATAAATTGTGTAACTTTATAAACTGACAGTTTTGAAACAAGCTAATATTTCATGGCAGTATACAACTACTTTACTAAATAAAATTACGATGCACATTGAGCGACATCTCTTTGATGTATATGTGGAGATGAAGATGACAAGGGTACATCATCGAATTACGTTCCATCATAACTTCAAACAAACATGTATTCCAAGAAATGTTCATACATTCGACGATTTGCAAGACCAAAAGCTTTATTCCTTCTTTGAAAGCACTGTCCAAATATTACTTTACCGCTTCATGAAAAACGATACGAGAAAAACAACTTTTTCCACTCTTCACACGTTATATATTTCACGTTCCAGTCACTCTAACTGCTCCAAATAAAAATAAACATCAGTGGAAGGTAAATAAATGAGCGTATAAAAAATTACTTCTAATGTACCGGGAATGGTTATAGGAGACTTATAATTTATTACCAGCAGCGCGTTATTTGAGTTCGCAGAAGGTATCACATCTGTACGCTTACTCCGAGATAGGCACGTAACCGATTTAATTAGTTTTGATGAGAGATTGATAGAATAAGGAATTGACTAATATTGAAACAAATATCGAATATTTTTAAAAACAATTTTTCAAACTTAGATCTGAAAAAATATTGATGTAATTTTCCTAAGTCAATCTATCGAAGTATTTTACATCTAAGAAAAAAAATTTAGAGCTTTATATAGGGTCTTTCATTAAGCGCTTCTTATCCAAACAGTGACTTTTTCGTGATACATTAGACGCTCTTGGATCTCATGTGGATTGGTATCATTCCAAATTCGACAATTTTGTTGGTTCAATTACCCATTCATCAAGAAATTGGCCTCATCGCTGAAGATGATTTTTCGATGAAAATTTGGGTTAGTTGCCAACTGTTCCAGCCCCATTCAGCGAACTCTCGGCGTCTATGGACGTTTACCTTCAGTTCCTGGGTCAGCTGAATTTTGTACTGGTGCAAGCTCAAGTCACAACGAAAACTTCGCCAAGTTGTGGTCTGCGAAATGCCGAATTCTTGTGAGCGACGCGAAATCGACTGCCTCGGATTCTCTTGCACACTCTCACAGACAGCGGCGATGTTTTCGGCAGATCTTGTGTTTCGTCGACGTACAAGTGTTGATCAATCGTTTACTGAACCAGTGGATCCGAATATATCCACTAAACATTGCGAATAGTCCCCTCGGTAGGACGATTATGGCGACCGTAAAATGGGCGAAGCGCGCGGTACGTTGCCTGAACAGAACGCCCATTTTGACATAAAAAAATATTATTTTCATGTGCTGAATGCTATATCCGTCCATGGTGATTTGGCAAAACAGACTTAATAAATGACAACTAATTTGACAGATGTAGCTTCAACAAGATGGTGGTTATCAATTGTCTAAGTTCGGAAGTCTCTGTTGGAAGACCCTATACAATAGTAATGCTGAAACGTTATATTTGAATATTGGAACGAGATGGAAAAAAATAATAAAACCTACGAGTAAGTCAAAGGTGGTGACATGGTTTTAGAAAAAGAGGGGTTGGGCAAGTTAGCAGTTAAGCATTAGACAACGCAACGGTGCGAAATTAAACCACTGAGAAAGCGAAACTGAACAAGAGATTAACTTGTATTGACTTGAATGAAAAGATAAACAGGAATGAATTACTTGCTTTTCTAAAAATCGCTAGCCTTACAATGATTCAAAGTTAGCACAACCCTTAACAATAATAAATCAGCATTCACTAACTTTGACACTGTATCTTTTATACAGTGTCATCCACAAATTATGCACCATATGGGAAACTTGATTATTAAGGGTTGTTCGACAAAAAGTTATTCTTGATAAAAGTTTGTGCATCCCCTAAAACTAAACATGCACCAACATAATACAGTATAACATACGTAATATACGAGGAGCCTTCAAATATTTGATTTTGAGATAAGAGTAAAGTGCTTTTATTATGAAAAATCTCAGGAAATGTTATTTAGAAAAGTTTTTCATCATTGAAAAAATACATCTAGATTTGAAGTTAGTTTTTTTTATCCATTTTTCAAAATGGGGACTACGAAAAAAATTGCTAAAACGATAAATAGACAGCATCCTGTATACGACGGTTTATTTTGAAAAAGACTGTAATATTACAAATTACACAACCATGGTGTTAACCACGGTCAATTTTTTTGGAGAGTAAAATAATTTTCGGAGTTTTTGGTGCAAAGTCATTTTTATTTTTTGTTAATACCGAAAATTACTCAAAATTATACAGTATTGGAACAAGCACTTAATATTCAATAATATCAAATCACAAAACATCAAAATAAAATAGGTATTTTGGAACAAACTCATTGATTTTCAGATTTGCTAGTCCAAAATATTTCTTATATTCGCCTCAAAAACAAAAGCATGTTTCCAAAAGAAGTATTTTACATCTCAGTATGATGGCCATCCCGCAACATGCAAAGTTCGGTTCTTCTTACACAATCCTTGACTGCATTCGTAGTGTGCCCCGGTTGAATGGCCCTGACACAATTAGTAATCACAGTTATTAAATGTTCTCTATCCCTAAAAAGACGATGTTTGTAAACTTCGTTCTTCAGTAAACCCCATAAGAAGAAATCCATTGGGGTTATATCTGGTGAGCACCCTGGCATTGGATACTCTGAGTACTGTCCTATTCATTTTCCATCAAATGTTTCATTTAAAAATTGTTGTATTGCTGCACTACAGTGAACACTAGCTCCATCTAACTGTTACCAAATTCTTTCTCTTTATCTACGCGGCATTTGATTTAAAATTACTGATAAATCTTGTTGTAAAATTTGCAAATATCGGTTCGCATTAAGGTTTCCATTGATGAAGAAGAGACCAATCACAGTATTGTTTAATAGTCCACATAAGACATTTACCTTAAATGAGTATTGGTCCTTTGCACTCTATAGTGAAATGAGAATTTTGTAAAGCCCACCATCTAGAGTTCTCTGAACTTACTGCTCCATCAATTGTAAATGTTGCTTCATCAGTCCATAAAATATTTATTGGAAACCGTGCGTTTTTTTCGTATTCTCCCTGATACCATGCGGAAAACTCAAATCTTGAAATAAAATCCCTTTCTTTTAGGGTATTTATAAATTTTGGTTTGGAAGCTTTGAATTTATTTCTTATTAAAAATTTTTATACAAACTTGTCTTCTTCCACTTCTCTAGTTATTTTTGCAGCTGTGTGAGTTTTTTTGAAATTGTTATTAATACTGTCTGTTTCTTTAAATTTATTCAAAATACGGGTAACTGTAGTGTGATTTACATTGCGTTTAGGATTCCTGGCAATAAAAATGTCTTCAACTTATCTGCTTGGAGTATTTTTCCCACACACCAATATAATCTCATCTTGATATTTTTTGAATAGTACTTATTATCAGACGTTAACAAAATAAGCAATAACAATAATTACGTAATAATATTTGGCAATATGTCACGTATTTAATGTCAAACATACGTTTGGTTTCAAACCCAACTTAAAACACTTATTTTGGACGAGAAAATCTGCAGAAAATCAATGAGTTTGTTTCGAAATACCTATTTAATTTTGATGTTTTGTGATTTGATATTATTGAATACTAAGTTCTTGTTACAATACTGTAAAATTTTTAGTAATTTTTGGTGTTAACAAAAAATAAAAATAACTGCACCAAAAACTTTGAGAATTATTTTACTCCTCAAAAAAATTGACCGTGGTTTACACCATAGTTGTGTAATTTGTAATATTACAGGCTTTTAAAATAAATCGTCGTATACAGGATGCTGTCTATTTATCATTTTAGCAAATTTTTTTCGTAGTTCCCATTTGAAAAAATTGTCAAAAAAATAAAACTTTACTTAGATGTATTTTTTTAATGCTGAACAAATTTCTAATTAACATTTTCCAAGATTTTTCAAAATAAGAGTACTTTACTCTTGACTCAAAATCAAATATTTGAAGGCTCCTAGTATATTACGTACGTTTTACTGTATTTTGTTGATGCATATTTAGTTTTAGGGGATGCACAAACTTTTATCAAGAATAACTTTTTGTCGAAAAACCCTTAATAAATAAGTTTCCCATATGGTGCATACTTTGGGGATGACACTTTATACATTAGTGGCGGAATTGGCGCGGTGATAGTGCGCCTGACTCACGATCGGAAGGTTGTGGGTTCGATCCCAACCTCGGCCGGATATTTTTCTCGAGAGAATTTATCTTGTTGAAGCTGGGATGATTCTGCAACCGCACAAGTTTCTCAACTCCTGAGAGTTGCCGTTCGTATGGGGCGACAGCTGATTAACGAATAAACAGATTTTAAACAGATTTTTTTGAACATTAGAAGTTGCTAAGGAGTGAAATAACTTCTTCAGACATGGCAAAATAGTAGTTTTTCTACGGATGATATACAATGTGTGGCACATTGGCACATCGCTTTCATACGTTCAAAACGAAAGATTTCTCACGCAGTGAGAAATATCCGCCATTACAGTGAGAAATAATTTCTC
>WOGR01011934.1:0-10380 GCA_015342045.1 Leptinotarsa lineolata | reverse complement strand
TTGTTGGAATTGCCATATGGCAAATAAACCGGAATATTTCTAGAAATATCGATATTAATGTGTTTGTCTTCAGGAAATTATTAAATGTTCCGCCATTTTGTAGTAGGTGAAGATATTGACTTCATGCTCTAGGGTTGTGAAGTATTCGTCAGGAGCTTCAAAATGATGTGTCACAAGACCCCCCTTTCCATTTAACTTTTTTCCAGATGGCGCCCAGTCGCCATCTTGAAAGTTTCATCTGTCGATTTCACTTCAAAATAAAGTATTCATGCATTGCTTTAAGTATCCCAAATTTCAATTTTTTTGAGTTGACCCGTTCACTTTTGATGATATTTCCCTTCTCAAAATAGTCGATGAATATTACACCACGCACATCCCAAAATACAGAGGCCATAACATTTCCAGCTGATTGTTGTGCTTTCGGGGGCTTTGGACGAGGTTGACCAGCAGCGATGGTTCCATGTTTCATCCATTATCCATATCGACGCAAAAATGCCGGTTTGTTATGGCCAAACACATTGTTTTTGATCAACAGTGAGCTTGCGTGGCACCCATTTTGAACAGGGCTATCTCATAGTCAAATGATCATGCAATATACAGCCAACACATTCTTTTGATATCTCTACAATATCAGCTAACTCACGCAACTTCACTATTCGATCATTCAAAACGATTTTGTGGAATTTTTTCAAGTTTTCAGGTGTTACTGCCTCATTTGGACGTCCACTGAAGCTAGAAATGGAAATATTTTCCTGAGAATATTGTCATATAAAACAGAATAAATCAGAAGTTTTAAAAATAGTTAATTTCATATTACAATTATACTTGGGCATAAAAACAATTATTTGTAGGGGTAGGTAATTAAATATTTAATATATCACAATATAACACGATGTAACACAATGTAAACAGAACAAATAAAAGCGTGAACCAATAAAAAAGTTAGATGATGTGAAACATAAAAATTCAAAAAAATCAAGAGTACTGAGCCTTGAATGAATATAAAGTAAGAGAATCTTTCATGTGGCACGGTAATTGGTTGAAATCATAAAGTCCTCTAAAAAACAACGATTTCATAAATTGCTTTGTTCTTGTCCTAGAAATGTGGAATTAATTGGTGGTTCTTGTGTTGTAGTCATGAATTTGATTATTGTTCGTAATGAAGTAATCAAAATATTTTGGTGATAAATTTCTGGTTATTTTATAAATAAATATCATTCTTGAATAATACAATTCCTGTGCCAGACATCATACCACTTGAGGACATTCAGCATGAATTAAAGGGGAGTGTATCTGTTACATTTCAAGATGATTCTTAAATCTCGATTTTCCAGTTTCTGTAACTTCTGTATATCATTTTATCTGTATATTGTTATTTTTGAAAAAATTGGAAACTTCCGCTGAAATCCTGGAGAAAAAAAAAGTTTTTTTGATATCTTCTTACAGATGTAGTCACAGTGTGCATTGAGTGTTAGTGATTCATCCAACATGAAGTCTGAATACTTGAATTCTGACACCCTATGAGAATATTGTATTCGTTTGAAAATGTCCTTCTAGGACTAAACTGCAGTAACGTCAGTTACAAATACAAGTGGTATTAAAACATAAGAAGTTTCATTCATCTTTCCATGTTTATTTTATACTCAATTGCTTTCTTCCTTTGGAAAATTTCCCGCAAATTTTGTATAAAGATGTAGGAGTGAAAGCCAAAAAGCTGTTTTCCACAATCTCATCTCCCCAAAAATACACCCCTTTCTAGTTAATCTTTTATTATAAATTTTATATGTTTTCAGCTCCGTAAATTTCTTTTGGAAAGCTTTGTAAATCTCGACGAAAAACTAACTGTAATTTGGGTTACATCAACTCTTTAATTCTAATACGGCAAATGTTGACACTCTAATAAATATAAGTTCGTTCCAGATTCAGCAGACAATCAGAAAATCAGGTCGATTTGGTGGAAGGCGTCACAATAATATCACAAATTGGGCGGAAATGAGTGGAGTGCCACCAGTCAACAGCCACTTAGCATTTTCCTTCGTCATAGCCTTGCCAATACCGCGTCCATTGTCGCAGTTTTACATATTTAGGACATAAATTTGATGTTTTGTTTCGCTGCATTTTACGTTATGATGTGTATGAGGTGTATGAAAGAAAGGTTTCCCTCCTATTTTTGTAGTGAAGCAATTTCCTGTTTATTTCTGTTATGCCATTCTCAAAGTAGACTCATTTTATCATTGTTTTTCTCTACGATTTCAAAAATAATAATAGTAAAATGGTAACTTTTAATGATATTGTTTAAAATATATTTCAGAAAGTCTAAAACATCATTGGCCATAGAGTTTTCCTCTCATGGATTAAAATGTACTCATTTATCATTCATTTAATCATTCATAAATGATACCATCCAACAGATGAAAATCTAATAACCGTATGACACCAATTTAATATAACGATTGACAATCTTTAATGTACAGTAGAAAAACCTTGCATCTAAAAAGTATAGGCAATACCTCAATTGGATTAAATTAGGTCAAGCAATGAAATTCTTTCATTTATATGTCTCTATGTTAGAATTATTAATTTTTACCACTAGCCGATTTTGTGAGGGGTCTGGAGAGAATTCATGTCTCTGTCGATGTCAATGTCAATGTCTTTGTGCGGAATTTTCAACTAGTCACATGAAGTAGTAATTCTAATTATGGTTTTGGAAATTAATAATTAAACACATTAACGACGCTCACAAGGTAGGTAATTGTCTCTAAAATTCGAAGATAAGTCAATTTTTTCGAACTCGTCGCATCGCAAAACTATAGTGTCTGCCTTCGACAATCGATAACGGCCATCTTGTCGAAGCTACATCTGCCAAATTAGTTGTCATTTATTCAGTGTGTTTTGTCAAATCACCATGGAGAGATATAGCATTCAACAACACGTGCAAGTAATACATTTTTTATCAACATGGATGTTCTGTTCGAGCAACGTACGCGCTTCGCCCATTTTACTATCGCCATAATCGTCCTACCGAGAGGACTATTCGCAATGTAATGGAGAAATTCGAGTCGACTGGTACAATAAACGATAGACCAATACCCGTACGTTGACGAAAAGTAAAATCGACCGAAAACATCACCGCTGTCTGTGAGAGTGTGCAGGACAATCCAAGGCAGTCAATTTCACGTCGATCACAAGAAATTGGGCTTTCGCAGACCACAACTTGGCGAATTTTGCATCTAACACAAAATTTGTTTCATTTAAATTTAAAAATAGAAAAAGCTCAATGAAAGATCCTATAGTTATTACCTGAGATAAAAGAATATATGTTAGGCAAAGAGTCGACTTTTATTTAATGTTCCTGCTATGCCAGATAGTGAAAGTCTCAACCAAAAGTATATGAATATTTTGTCAGAGCGTTCAGTAGGTGCAAGTTTTTAAATGTTGTCAAATACATAAATTATATAAAATATTTCCATAGATTGATCATGCATGTTATATTTTCCTTTCAAAAAATAACTTCATAAAAACTTCCATTTACTCGAAAAGAGGAAATGATCGTTATCCTCTGAGTTACAAAAATTCTACAATACGTGTAGACTCAGCTTAAGCTGTCACCTTGGGGATGAAAGGTAACTCCCCCTCATCGAAAAAGTTGGTTCGGCATTAGGATCTCCGACGCCTCGCGGCAGTCCCTGCAGCTTGTGTCAGGAACCTCTATACCCATCACGCGACTGCGGTAGACTAAGGTGTTGAAGACACCATCCTGGAAGGCCATGATGAACCCCTCAGTTTCCGACTTCAGCCCACTCGACCCGAGGTAAGCGAAAGTCAGGCAAGGTCTTAAATGTTGTTGCATTGATTTATCCTTGTGTTACCGCAGAAATGAGGTGATTTTTGCGGCTTTCTAATGAGTTTTTTGCTGAACGTATTATCATTATTGATTTAATTTTATAAAACAAAAATTAAAACAAGTCTATTCTTCTCTGTTTTTCATAGCAAGTCATATCAGTCTCAATATTGGTATTTACAGCGTTATAACTTTAGATCATGAAATAATTTTGTCCGGATTTCAATTACAAATATCCTTATGGTGTGCATGGTCACAAAGATATTTAAAGTTATGACATTCGTGATTGCGGGAGCATGAACAATTTTTATGTCATAATAGATACAAAGTCAGCAATATCTATCAGAAAGTTATCTACAATGCAGTGAGCGAGAAGATTAAGTTTTTCACAACGAAACCTTGATGCAAATATATTTAGAAATATTGCAAATAACACATGAGGAAGAAATTGCATGAGAGAAGCAACGTGTTCAGTGTTGCCCGGTCTACTACTTTTGCATAAGATCTCATACTTTGACTCTTGAACTATTGTTCTACTATTTAAAAGTTGAAATCTACTGATACTTAGTACATACATTACCATGCATATAATATTCATATATAAAATATTTTTTCTACTGTGTTTTGTATCAATGTAGGTGTCAGTCCATTAACCTACAGTGTAGGGAGATTGAGACTGGCTTGAACAAATTGTTCCTTTAAATGATTTGATTTATAGCCAGTCTCGAAGTATGCCCACTGACTATATGTGAAAAATCAGAATTTTACTTGAAACGGTTGACACTGCAAAATAATTATAATGATCGAATTATAAAAATGTAACAGAATGTGCTTCAGAATATCAAGTATTGAAAATATCAAATAGTAATAAATTTATTATGAAAGAAATGGAAGTAGCAACACTGACTTAACACAACGTTTATTAATTCCAATACAGTACGAAGTTTACATAGATTTACATAAAACCACTGTCGAGTTTGTTCATTAAATCTCATAGAAAATCAATTTTTCTCAATCTGTTTCTACACTAAACATTCCTGATGAATACAATCCACAGGAACGCTTTACACAACGTAATGCAAGAAAGAGCACTGATTCAAATTTTAACTTACAAGAAAACTCTTCGGTCTCTAAATATAAAATATAGATTGTATATGTATGATTAACATGTGAGGAAAAATGTTAGAAAAATATTGCAAACATAATTCGTGATATATTGGTTATATTGTAGGATAAATTGAGGGATTTTGTTTTCAAATCAATCAAAACGTTAAAACCCAAAATCTCCGAATCGAAAAGTATGCGGACATCTAAATTTGAAAATATCGGTAATATCAGAGGAAGGTAATGAACAGAAAGAATTCTGTAAAATAGGAAACGAAACATGATTATTTTCATTGTAACACTGAATATTCATGAATAGAAATCGTAAAAAAATTGAGAATATTAGTTTTTCACTGTAGTTGTTTCTGATCATATCAGATTTGAATATACCCAACAAAAAATATTACCACTGATATTACAAGAATATTTGCACGCATTGTATTAACCCATTTTAAAAACTTTTCATTGGATAGTATCTAACTTACCAACTCCATTCAAGCTTTTTTCGCAAAGTCAACGTCACCACAGTTTCCAGAATCATGAAAAATAACGGGGAACTCAAATACCAATACCACTTATCGCTTTTCATATATACAACTTGTCCAATAGCTATGAAGGAGTGTATAACGAAAATAATACGAATGAAGACGGCCCGAAAAACTCGATATTTACCCATCACTGCGTTTTAACATTTCACATATATTCTTTAATTTATTTTGATTCGCACCATAATCACCGCATGATTTCAATGAGCACCTCAGTACCTATCTCTAGATATACTGACATGGTATTTTACAATTATTTGAACAATATTACCTGCTTATCTTAACTGTGACTAATAGAAGATACTTTAATACATTTTATATTAGATAATTATAAAAATGTACATTATCAGTCATTCAAATTTCCTTTTACGAAACTTCCTAGGCAGATTTCATTGAAATGTAAAAGGTGTAACAAAATTAAAGTCTCGATATTCTGTCACCAATATTTTTAAACTAATAGCGGAATGTAATTTGAATGTAATGCTGATGTGATGAAGCTTTCAATAATCGATCATTTATCTCCATTAAATCTCTCACTTTTCTGGTCTTTAGATAAATGGCTATTATCTAATGTCTATACGTTTCTAGAAAAAAGGGACTAGTGAAAACCTTTGATTCGTTTAGAAACATTTTAACCATGAGGTGAAGATTACCAAATCAATTGAATATAAATCCTATATCAATAACATTATTTGCCATATGCTGATAAATATTGAACATTTATAGCCATAAGCGAAAGACATGTTGAAAATCCACACAATGCAATGAGTAATATTCATTTTGAAAAAATCAGACCGCATTTGAATAATCTATTCGTGACTAATTCAGAAATCTGATGGACTTGGCACATCAGGAAGGATATTCAACTGGTTTCACTACACCCCCAGAAAAAGGCTGTCGCCTCATAATCACAAATCTGAAGGATTTGTTGAAAGTGGCCTCTTAACTTTTGTTCTCAATTGAAGAGAAAATTTCCACGAAGACATGACAATCAATGTCTTTGAAAAATAGTTTTCGCATATGCTAGATTTGATTCCAAGAGATTCTGTCATTATAACGGACAATGCAAGCCTCAGCTATGTTACAGAGAAATCGGCACCAAATGGTTGGCCCAAAAAACTATTAGAATGGTTGCGTTCAAAAAATATAAACGTTCCAGATGACCCAGTAAAAAAATGTACATAAGTTTAAAAAATATGTAGTTCATTTTTGGGAAAGAAAGTTTTTAGCTTTCTACTACTCCATCTTGATACATTGCATTTAGTATATTGTGTAGAAATCCTGTGAATGATATCTGATTTAAATCTATAACGAATGTTTGGAATACAAACTGAATAAAAGAAAGTGATTTTTGTATAATTCAGTGTTCATATGAAAGTATTTGTTTCGAAGGAATATTTTCTTTCGTGTAATAAAATGTTTATATGAAAGTTAGTACTTTTAAAAATGATTGCTTCCTTCCTTCTTTTGGAAGATTTCAATATTTTTTGTATCAAGAAGGAGAAGTAGAAAGCCAAATGAGCCACGATGCAAAATCTGCAGTTTTGTAGAGAATTGAAAAAAAATCTTTCCCTATCTTATCAGTTAAAAATTCCTAGAGGCAATAATTATAATCAATGGACTCCCATTTTATTTAGTTTTATTTATATTTTATTCATAGTATCACTAATATATTATTAATGTGTGTGTATATTATATTATAAATTTATTAACTTGATGTTCTCTCGAAACATAGTTCGATAAGTGCTATGCACTTATCGAACTATGTATTTGCTCAATTATGGATAAATTTTTCATATTTGTATTTGTAAGTGGTATTTAAAATTTTGACAAACAAAGCAGATTATTGATTGTTTGATTTCAAGTTGGTCCAATAAACAAATCTTTAATCGCAACCTGAAATTTCATTTTTGTGTTGTTCGCTGCCTACAAAATTCAATTTTCTCAGTGTTTTTGTTGAAGTTTTTATACAGGAATATATCATTTTGGTATTTATATACTATTATATACCGTATGAAGTATGTTGCATAGTAAAGAAAGTATCTCGATTTTGCTAAATCATTTTGTGAACTTTATATTGTAAGTCCTCTGCGCTCTTTAAGAAACAGTAGTGTAAACAAATGATATCACTTGAATGTTGTCCCTTGGCTTCATGGTGAGTTTTACTGAAACTTCCTGTCGGTCCGTAATTAATGCAACAATAGAAGACTCACGAATCTACTTCGAATTGTTCCTCTTCGACGAATCGTCGGCTCTAGCGCACACACTCGCTTTTTGATATTTCCTTTATTGTTTTACGGTTTTTCACCTTCAGTTGTGGTTCATCGATTATTCACCTACAGCACTCCCAGTTGCTCAGACTTGGGTTACTCGTCCGTTTGACTCCAAGGTTTTTTATCAAGACCTTTCTTCATTTGGTGATGAATTTTGTGCCGTTTTTGCATTTGTGGCAAAGCTCAATTTTGGATAATGTAATAATTAAGATTCACTCAATTCATAGACGATAGGATAAGTCGTGAGAGATTGTCGACTTCGTTATACAACGTAGATTCGTCGAATGAGATCTCCATTTTCCACTTTATTTTCATTAAGTTTTCGCAACCTCAAGCTGTAGTGTATGTTAAGATATCACCCACTCTCATTACTGTCTGCATCTTGGTGTTCTTTATACCATCGATGAAGGGTTGTTCTCTTATATATTCCACACATTCCTATATAGTTCATCGATGACTGCCCCATAGATAATCTATGGTCTGCTCTTGAGTTGGCTCTGATAATCTTGCTTCAAGTATTGTTGTCGATATCACATTTATAGGTCTTGAACAATCCTTCGATAATAATTAACCATATAATCTCGAGTCATTGAAACTAGTGCCGTGGTCCTTCCCTTATCCAAAAAACTACTTCCTGAAACCATTGATTGGATACGACTCATGACATCAGTCCATCGAAAGCTGTTGAAAGAATTTTCCTTTGCATTGGCCTTGCTGCTATCAATACGACGCTCCTTGTTCAAACAGGTGTTCTCTGTCCAAAGGAAGTCGAATCGGTCGGCTGCTTTCCAGATTCTTTTCGTTCTTTCATTCGTCGCCTTCTTGTTCTTCAATCTCCAATTTTTTCATCGCGTTCTCGTTTTTTTAGTTGTTTCCGTACTTGCCTAATGTGTTCTATCCTTGTTGATTTCAAGAATTCAACTTGTACACTTGTTCGTGAATTTACCAAGTACCACTGATTCTGTTTGAACAGTCTTTATTCAGTAGCGCCTGTATTCAAAATACTTATGTTTCAATCTTGTGAAACCGTTGTGACTTGTACTGAAATGAAATGTCAACTGTCCCGTAATACAATTATACTTACTCAAGCTCGTAACGTTTCCACCCCGCCTTTCGAGAAAAAAACAACATAATAAAATGTATAATATCGTTGATCCTTAACTCGCACCAGTTTCGACTTCTGAGAGTTGTCGTTCTCAGGGGAGCGACAGCTGGTTAATGGTAGAACATATTTCAAGGAACCTCCAATATCTCCTAAAATCATATCTTAGTGAGAGAAAATTATTTGTGGAATACGAAGGAATAAAATCGTTTGTATTTAATGCAATTTTCGGGGTTCCTCAAGGATCAAACTTGGGTCCCCTATTATTCATTCTGTTCGTTAATGATATTTCTGATAGTATCAACTCTAAAAACTACTTTATGCTGATGATATGAAGATTTTCAGGGAGATTGAAGACTACTCTGATTGTATATCATTACAAAACGATATCACTGAGTTACATAATTGGTGTCAGAAAAATGAACTATCATTAAACATAGGCAAATGTAAAACTATGACTTTTGCAAGGAAACCTTCAGTACAAATATATAACTGCAAATTGGACAATATAACATTGGGAAGAATTACTGAATCGAGAGATCTGGGTATTATCTTTGATGAAAAACTAACGTTCTCTTCACATATCGAACAAATAACATCTCGTAATAGCGTAATAGCACCATTTGTCAGTTATTATTATTTATTACTGAATCTATTTTTGTAGATTAAGTCCAACATACGAAATCATCGACCCCCCCATTCTGCTTCGGGATGGATTTTTCAAGACCGACATCATGATGAGAGAAAACATGGTGGACGAAATCGCCAGAGGTCTGGTATCTACTCCTATGGAAACACTGGACCAATTCATAACAGGCGAAGTTACGAACCATCTCTTTGAAGACAGGAAGATACCATTCTCAGGCATCGATCTGATTGCACTCAATATTCAAAGAGCGAGAGATCACGGCATACCGTCCTACAATAACTACAGGGCCTTGTGTAATCTAAAAAGAGCTACTAGTTTCGAAGATCTCGCTAGAGAAATTCCTCCAGAGGTCATAACGAGATTGAAGAGGCTTTACGCCACCGTCGATGACATTGATCTTTTCCCTGGAGCTATGTCTGAACGGCCTTTACAAGGAGGGCTGATTGGACCCACTTTTGGATGTATCATTGCCATCCAGTTCAGACAATTGAGAAAATGCGATAGATTCTGGTGAGTGTACGTTATGATCGTATTTTTGTTTTCTGATACCATTGGTAATACGTTTCAAATCGGAGCAGGAAGCTGATGCTCAGTTCTTCCACCAGGGTCCGTCAATTTGAATTCTTTGAGGAAAATTGGCCTAAATTCGTTCAAAGGAAACGTGTAGTAATGAGTTGAAAGCAGCAACACAGTAGAATATGGTATATTGTACAACAAGTGAGAAAAATGACATATTTCTCACGAGCGCAGAAGTTTGTAGGCACGAGCTGAAGGCGAGTGCCGCAAATCATGCGAGTGAGAAATATGTCATTTCCTCACGCATTTGTACACTGTACTTTTTCTACGGTTGCGTTGTTTCCAAGTAT
>WOGR01011933.1:0-10380 GCA_015342045.1 Leptinotarsa lineolata | reverse complement strand
CAGCAGTAAAGGTTGTGTAGTTCTTGTTGCGTTTGTGTGTGCACATAATCAGATGTAAGTACAATATTTCTCTTCAAAATCTATGCGTAATTGTGTATTTTATTGCAGAAAATCAGTGACGTGAATTTAATTGAAAAGTTTTGAAAATTTTCATTCCGAAACCAAATATTTCCTTTTTTTCAGAATTTTTTAAGTACTACAAATTTAATTTTGAGTGTCATTTTTTAAAATTATTTTTCAAAATTGTTTTCAAAATTTTTGTTCATTTTCATTCCGAAACCAAACATTTCGTTTTTCAAGATGTTTCTACATAAACAAATATAATTTCGAGTGTTATTTTTTAAAATAATTTTCAAAAAAATTTTCAAAATTTTTGTTCAAATCTTTGTACTTTAGTAATTGTGCAAGCAAAAAATTTTATGTTTTGTTTGTTGTAGATGGATTTTAGTAAAATTACCGCTATCTCTCTTGTAGAAAAAAAACCTGTTGAGAAACTGCAGCATCTCCAGTTAGGAGTGCTACATCAAATATTGTCAGCCAAAGTAGTATCAACTAAATTTGGGAAGGCAGTACTCATAGAGCTAGAGAAAAATTATGTGTTTCTTCCGAGTGGGGTCACCGCAATATGTGAACCATTCATCTCACACGGGATAGGACGGGAGTCATTATAAATTTAGCGCACAAAGAAATGCGAAAATTTTTGAATGATGCATATTTTTTTTTCAAATCTAGAATTTCCGAAATGTTAAAGGAGATGCACTGCCTCAAAGTGAACATGATGTTGGGGGATTTCATCAAAAGCTCGAATGATGGGGAAATTATTGATAGAAAATGTTTCAATACACGTAATGAAATTGTTGATTTGGGGACTTATTTGACTGCTTGGTACAATGAGCATACTGTGGATGTTATTTTGAATAAACTTGATGAATTTTAGGAACAAGACTCTGGTTGGGAATTGAGTAAATTTCTTTTGCTTGAGGTAGCAATTAATAAATATGAAATGGAAAACGTTTCATCATTCATACGGTTACCCCAAGAAATTGCAAACAGGCATGCATGTATGAATATTAATAATCAAGATGATGCGTGTTTCTTTAGAGCAATTGCAAGTGCTTTGTACCCACCCAAAGGAAAGATTACACGTGCATCTTCATATCCAATTTATGATACGGTTTTGAATATGAAGGGTTAGGAAATTTCCATGTCACGGCATAACATAATTCGAGAAACAAAACAACATTCCAGTCGAATGTAGAAATGAATGTTGTCGAAGAAAACACATTTTACGGAGTAGTACCTACACGATTGACCAAAAACAAAATAGATAGGCATGTCAATTTACTGAAAGTTCAAAATTTATATTTTGCAAAATTGAATGAGTACGACGCTTTGCCTTCAGATGCGGATAATTTCGAACTCGAATACCACTATTGCTAGATAAAAAACATATCCAGACTTCTTAGATCACAGGTTATTGATTATAAAATGAAAAAAAATTCTGCGACCGATGCATTAATTATTTTCATAGTGAACAAAAATTGAATGATCATACTGATTTATGGGAAAAAGTGAATGAGTGTAAAATTTCTTTTCCAAAATTTCATCATGTGGAATTTCGAAATTATGTTTATAAGCAAAAATGCCCATTTCTAGTATATGCTGATTTTGAGTCACTGTTGGAAAAATGTTAGGATAAGATTTCAGATCAATGTAAAAAATTCCAAAAACATCAGGCGTTCAGTGTAGGATACTACCTGAAATGTTCTTATAATGACAGTTTGTCTAAATTTAATAGCAATCGAGGTGACAATTGCATACAATGGTTTACAAATTGGCTAGCATTGCAAAATTTTTTGAATCAAAATAAAGAATCCAGAGCCGATGATATGTGATCCCAATATTGTCAAAGCTACTATGTGTCATATTTGTGAAAAAACATTTTCAAAGTAGGACATCATCGTTAGGGAACATTGTCACTTCACAAGGTTGTTCAGGTCATCAAGCTTGTAATTTATCGTACCCATTACATTTCACAATCTTTCCGGATATGATAGCCATTTTATTATAAGGGATTTAGCAAAATGGGGAAGTGTGAGCATACTTCCCATCAACAAGGAGAAATACATTTCATTTACCCAATATGATTGCGAAACTAGCATCAAATTTAAATTCATAGATTCTTATCGTTTCATGGGAGCCAGTCTCGATGAGTTAGTTTCCACACTGAATGTACAGAATTTAAAAGTATTGCGAAAAGAATTTGCAGATTTAGACGATGAAAAATTCGAGTTTCTCACCAAGAAAGGCGTATTTCCATACAATTATGTCGATGATGTACAAAACTCCTTGACACCGAGTAACCATCCAAAAAACATTTTTATAATAAACTATACGATTGTGAAATTGATGATGAAAAGTATGCTCATGCTCAACGTGTTTGGCATATCAAAACTTTGGGGGAATACAGTGATTTATGCATGCGAACGGATATATTGCTTTTGGCAGACGTGTTTGAAAACTTTCGCGAAATTGATTTGAAAACATATAGACTGGACCCTGCGTGGTATTATACTATGCCGGGGTACACGTGGGATTATTGTATGTTGAAATACGCGAGGTGTAGATTACAAATTTTGAAAGACGTCGATAAGGTTATGTTTGTGGAAAAGGGCATGAGGGGTGGAATTTCAGTTTGTTGCAATAGATATTCAGAAGCAAATAACCAGTATATGCCAGCACACAATCCAACGAAACAATCCGAATTTATAATGTATTCCGATGTAAATAATTTATATGGGTGGGCAATGTCAGAATGTTTTCCATATGGAGGCTTTGAATGGGTAGATAGGAACATTGATGGGTCTTGAATCCCCGATGACAATCTTTAAGGCTATATTTTACAAGTAGATTTGGAGTACTCTGAGGGACTTCACTATTCACACAAAGATTTTCCATTTTGTCCCGAATATCAGGCACCACAAAAACTCAAAATTGAAAAAATTGATGCCAACCCTTCATAATAAAACCGAATATACTTTACACTATAGACTTTTAAAACAGGTTTTCGAACACGGATTCAAATTAACTAAAATTCATAAGGTTTTGAAATTTAAGCAGTCTACATGTCTACGACCCTATATCAAATTGAATACTCGATTGAGGACTGCAGCCACTATGTCTTTTGAAAAAAATCAGTTCAAGTTGCCAATAATGCGATCTTTGGGAAAACGATGGAAAACATCCGGTTGCACCGAATAGTGAAATTAGTGTCTTCTTACTAGGGCCGCTATGGCGCCAAAAATTTGAAAGAAAGCCCCCGATTTCATAATCGTACAGTTTTCGATGTGGACTTGATGGCTACTGAATTGAAAAAAGCCGAACTTGTATTCATAAACCGATGTATGTGGAGATGGCAATTTTGGATTTGTTATGAATTTATGTTGCCCACTTTGGATGTGAAAAAATGCAAGTTGATGTACACTGATACTGATTCTTTCGTTTATGAGTTATCATGCGTCGATGCATACAAAGAAATTATCGGAAACACATTGACAAATTAGACACATCCGATTATGCAAAAGATAACATTTATGGAATACCGCTCGTGAATGAAAAAGTACCTTGACTTATGAAAGATGAAGCAAACGACAAAACCATCACACACTTTGCAGGTTTACGTTCAAAAATGTAAAAAGGCAACGGGGGGGAAATTTGGTGTCGTTAAAAACAAATTGAGCTTAGAAAATTATGTAGATTGCTTGAAAAAAAGGAATATTACACAATGCACAATACGATCATTTGCTCATAACGGTTTTAGTATAGAGCAAACAAAATTAGCCCTATTATTGAAACGCAAATATTCCCTATGAATGGCTTCATAATATACTACTAAAATGAAGAAAATGCATGTTACATACGTATAACCCTCATTTCTATGTTTTCCAGTGAAAATTGTAAGGTTAGAGTACCCGCATCGCCTCCTATCTTCAATAATAACAAAGTTAGCCTGCTGTGTCTTTTAAACTTTTAAAAATGCTTAAATATGTTCCTTGACATCGAGGCGAACCCATTGATGTCAAAATCATCGAAATCGGACGACCGGAAGCGGAAACCGGAAGTGACCATTTTATTGTAGATTTAGAAACTCTCCTCGATATGAGCAATTCGAATTCACCATTAGTTTTCTTCTATCTCAATTTTTATGAACCGGAAGTGTTTATTTTCCGATGAATCGTGAAGATCCAAAACTTTGTTGATCCATATATTGGCCACCATCATAGACGAAAAATAATGCAGTCTTTCTGTCATGTTGGATCGCTCGTAAAAACATCAAGCCTTTCCCATCGTCGTTATCTCACCCTTCATGTTGCGCACGCCATCTATGTTTTTTCTCTACTCCATGCTGATGTAATCACCTTCTCTCTCATTCAGAAATTGCATCACTCTTGCATACACTACACCTACACCTACATTGAGTTGGGTGTTCCACAAGGTTCCTATCGGAGGCCTGAAAATGACCAGAAATAATGATGATGAAACGAATTATTTCTTGATTTCTCTTCCTTTCATTTGATGTGCTATACGTGACGATCCGATTATTATCAACGAAGATGTCGCTTAGTGCCCCTCTGGCTGTCATCTTTGTTTTTTCCCTGTTGATGAATTCTACATTTCTTCTCCTTCCATTTGACGTGCTGTACGTGACGATGCGACTATTATTAACGAAGATGTGCCTTAGTGCCCTTTCGGCATATGTCACCATCTTTTATTTTTCTCTACTCCTTGATGACGTCATCACCTTCTTCCTCATATGCACATACATATTGCATCACTCCTGCACACGTCACATCTACCTCGAGTTGGATATTCCACAAGGTTCCGCTACGAGGTCTGAAAATGACTTAACTTAAGCTCCATATGAAAAAGCATTGAACTTTGAGCCAGAAACGAGGTTTTTTATTAAATGGCGTATTTTGAGACACCCTGTACACATTGAAGAATCGCACGGTGAAACGATAAAACCCAGTTAAACTGTTATGTTTTCTTAAATGACGTATTTGAGACACCCTGTACACATTGAAGTATCGCGCGTTGAAACGATAGAGCCCCGTTGAACTGCCATGCTTGAATGACTCAATTTGAGACACCCTGTAGACATTGAATTCATATTTTTTTCTCAAATGATGAAACACCCTGTATATTTCTACGACAGACATTTTTTGCTATCACGTTGGTAGCCATGTTTTTTTTTCTTCAACGTCCTTGGCCATGTTTTTTCTTTAATCCAATTTTTTCGTTCATTATTACTATCATACCGTTATTTTTGTAATTCAGTCATGCCGACGTATTTGAAGACACCCTCTATACATTGACCTCATGACGTCTTAAACGATGTACGGCAGCCATATTTTTTTCTATTACGTTGGCAAATATTACCCTCCCACGTGTTTTCTTTACCCCCCACTCCCCCTTTTTTCCTCCTAACACGAAAACGAAAAACGTATGTGACGTATTTTGATATGTCATTGCTGAATACCCCCCATTGCCCCATTTTCAAACGTTTCTCATTGAGATCGCGCATTAAAACGTTAGGCCCCCCTGACATGTTTCCTTCTTGAATGAGACACCCTGTATTTATCAAAGAATCACACGCTGAAACGATAGAGACCCGTTTAACTGTCATGTTTCTTAAATGCCACCATGTTTTTTTCTTTAACGCTGGCAACAATGTTTTTTTTTTTCTTTAATGACACACATACACCAATCGAAGACCAAATCGAGGTCCAAATCGAGGGCCCAAATCGAGGACCCAAATCGAGGACCAAATCGGGGGGGCCCGAATCAAGGACCAAATCGAGGAATGTTTTTTTCTTCAACGCTGCACACGCTGCGTACTTCACTCAATGCCCGCCGCCATGTTTTTTTCTTTAACGCTGGACGCCATGTTTTTTTCTTTAAGGCCACACACACCTTGTATATTATTGTTTTCATTCCAAGCCCACTCGAATCGTTATCTTCCAAACCGCGATAACGCTGCTCGATTCTGTCGTACGCGTGACCTTGAAAGGACCTAAAATTGCCAGAATGGACCTTAGCATTTTCCCATGTAAATCTCCATAAGAAATGTCCTAGAACTGTTGCTGCTACTTTACTCATATAAAAGTATTTCTTTCGAAAGAATTTTTTCTTTCGTGTAATTCAATGTTTATATGAAAGTAGCTGTTTCAGAAGGCCTTTTTCTTCCATTTTGTATCTGAAAGTTATTTCTTTGAATGATCTACACATCTATGTTTAGAGTTACTTCCTTTAAAAATGATTGCTTCCTTCCTGTCTTTGGAAGATTCCCACATTTTTTGTATCAAGATGGAGTAGTAGAAAGCCAACAACTTTCTTTCCCAAACAATACAAAACAAAATGCCACTTCAAACTTCAAAGTGATTAACTACGTAAAACAAAACCAACGCAACTGCAACCTTTCGTCACCACGCACATCGCAACAGGTCGCTTGAATTCATTTTGTGGCACGATAGTTCTAATTCTGCGATAGCACCTTCAAAATATTAATTTTCATAGGATGGTGTAAAGGGCAATAATGTGCATAAAACGCTCAAGGTAACTAAAGCACATATTCAAGTTGACAAGGCTTAATATCTTATCTTAAAAAATGTTTCCAATAACTACATTGTATGTGACCATTTTCGCGTATAAAATGAAAATATTTTTGTTATATCAATTTTTGAGTTCATCGCGTTCAGCCAGGTAGAAAATGAGGAGACAGGAAGAAATGAGATAAGGTATGAAGTTGTGTAGTTCAATAATGTGGCAACATAGCACATTCCACTCCTTTGCCCTGTGCTTTACATTCTGATGTATATTCCAACTTGTTTTTATTCAGTATCGTAGCCTGAAATTAGCATTACAGATAACTGAAACGTTTTCCTTGCCTATAATCTCCCCATGAACTCATATCACTGCCATTCAATTTCCATACTGACCCTATATATGAATCCGTGCCTGTTGTCTTCAAGTTGTCTATTTATTTACTACATGTTATTTGCTTTCCGACAGCAATGCAACAACGTTGTTACCACGTCACACTGATATTCGACTCCAACTACGATACCAGAGAAATAATTCCGTTCAACTGTCCTTCCAATAAAAACGATTCGATCTAGGTCTTGAATGTGATTTTGAGTGTTCCAACTTTAAGGGTTTCTCTACGATTCAGTGAGTTCATGGAAAAAGGTATTAAAGACAGAATGGACGACACAGAAGACGACTTAGATATGCTGCCGAGTGCAATTACCTTTTTCGACAGTCGGGTAAGTTTGTTTAGTTATCAGCATGTTTACTTTCGAGCTATCAAATTTTATACATTGTCAGTCCCATAAAATACAATGTTGCCGCTTCAATTCAAAATTACTTGCTTACATGATTTTGATTTAAAGCAGAAATTGAAACTCGTCGGTGAATATTGATACTTATTTCTATATATTTTCAATTTGGCTCCAGAAAACATTGATTCGAATCACAAATACAACTTACAGCAGCATTGAAAAAATGAAATTTGTGTACCATTTAAATATATTTGTAACGCCCTATTTCTAAAAACAATAAGAATCTATAAAAAAATAAAAGAACACTGAGAATATTTCAAACCGTTGGAACGTTTGTGGTGACAAACTTTAAAAAAAAATTAAAAACTTTTCGAAAATATTATATAATTCGTGAAAGTGACTTCACAATCGATGTGATAGCACAACTAGAGTACTGCATTCGTTGCCCCATCGCCTTTGATGTTTGTAGTAGTTATAGAAGAAACGTCAAGCATAAAAACCTCCAGCCAACAAACTGATAGCAATTCAAACCCAATAAATTCTCCATCTTGTATATGAATCTCTGTTGGCTCATTCACAATCTGAGCATCTAAGGTCACTATATTTCTTGCCATAGTATCACCTTCGTAACCTTGATCATCATTTATATTTAAAATTCAATATTCAAAAACTCAATGCCATTCCTGGAAGTGACTAAAATAGTGCCCCGAATTGTCTTATTTACCTTCAGAGAATTTTATTAATTCATTTATTACCGTAACAATAGTAAAATACAACACAACTCTTAACGCTCACAGTGGTGAAATAATAATGAAAACAGGGTCACTTGAAGCTACACATTTTTTTAAATACAATTCAGCAGAAATATAAACTTTTCATAAAATTTATAATAAGTTCTACCGAAAGGCGAGACAAGAGATGAGATGGTTAAGTGACATGCAATTTGAGCTGAGTCACGAATGAAGATGGAGTGAAAAATGAAAAGATCGAATTCATTCGCTGGTCTTTGGATAAGTTGAAGGAAAATATTGTAACCATAGTTGGTTCGATGGAACTGAGTATGAAAAAATAGTAGTCTGATGGTACGTCATGGTGTGAAACATTTCGGTCGAATAATCCATTATTATACTCTCAAATAGCTTCGATATTTCAGTATAATAATAAAGGTATAACATAGCTAAGTCTCCAAATATCAGAAAGAGCTGCCAAATTCAAAGACTTAAAAAAATTTTATGAGAAGGGCAATATTAGAGTATACTGAATATTTCTTCAGATCAAAATGAGAGTGTTCATTGAATATTGTTGATACTTGAATTTGGAATAAGGAGATATTATAATTATGATCAACATGAAACGACTGGCATTCAAAACTATTGAGTCATTGCAATGATATTTCTCTAAGCAACACCGAAGATCAAATCGTATCTGAAGACTGTATCGAGGAGAGATACATACGTATGAGAAAATAAATATTTTGAAATGAAATCTCGAAATATTCATCCCTCCCAACTATCTAAATAGTAGGTTCACGGAATTGCCTGCGTTAAACCAATAACTTCCCCGGCTAATACCACGCTGGATATTGAAGTATACAGGAAAGTCATTTATGCAATAAACCTTACAGAGATAAGTCTCGCAGATGTTACTCGTTCATCCAGCAACAGGACCATGCTGAAATAATTCGAATAGATCACCTACATATCGGTTTCGAAGTGTTACCTCTGATCAGTGCAGGAAAGATTCGACCCAAACAGCAAAGTGCCTGGGACTCGAATAATTTCAACGCGGATCGACTGCATATATGAAACCTTCGTCTGAAGATTGTTAAATAGTAACAGCTCCATCTTGTGAACAAAGCCCCAAGCGAGAAAGAAATATTACATGTACCAATACTCTAACAGAGATAAAAACGTGTCAGAAGACTGTATCGAGGAGAGATACATACTTATAAGAAAATAAATATCATGACCAAAAAGTGGAAGACCAATTAGCGTTATACAAATGAAGAAAATTCTTTGAATGTCATGTTATATGTGATGGAACATTCAATAAATTCGGCACAACAAAGGGCTTAGAATCTCAACATGAGTCGATATTCCATTCAAAAAATTTGCAAACTGCAAACATTTCATCCATATTGAATTCATTCGTTACAAGAATTGGGTGAAGACAATTTTGATCGTCGTAGAATCGAGTTCTGTGGAGTTATTATGGATAAATGAAATCAAAATATACACTTGGTCGACCACATATTGCTTCCTGACGAATCTAGATTTTGTTTAAACGAGCACGTAAATCGACACAACTGTAGGTATTGGTTAGACCAAAATCCATATTGGATGAAGGAAGTTCACACTCAACGGCCACAAAAAGTTATTGTCTGGTGTGGCATTATTGGTGGACACGTCATAGAACCCTATTTTATAAACGGAAATTGGACCTCTGAATGATATTTATTACTTTCACAACAGCAGGCTTTTTTCCCGACGTTTCTTCTACTAATGCGATAGAAATTATCGAAGGCGATGAGGTAACGGTCAAAGTGCTAGAGTTGTTCTCAACGCAGAAACTACAATGTTGGAATTTGTCTCCGGTTTTATATCATCATTGGTAGGTGTGGTTCCGTTTCTCTTGATTGAGTTGAATGATCTTGTTTGTGCAAATTTAAGAAAAGGTAGCCAGCTTTGAGTAATGTTCATTGCCTCTCCATTTCAATTGAAAATATTCCAATATTTCTGATGGAGCTTCATCGCCAAAAATTGAATTGAGTTTATCCATACACTTTTGCTGAGTTAATCCACGTCGAAAGTTATAAAAAATGATTGCACGCAAATGTTTACGATTCAATTCCATTTTTGAGCTGAGATGAATCTTTCAAGTTACTGTAAAAACACAAAAAGCGCATGTATGTCAAAAACGTTCTGAGTACGTATAACCTCAAAAAGTCCAACTTTACGATAGAGCTGTCACTTGCCAGATTGCTACACTATGGTTGCCAAATCCCGAAACATAAAAGGCAACCTATCGTATCAAGGGGTTG
>WOGR01011932.1:0-10380 GCA_015342045.1 Leptinotarsa lineolata | reverse complement strand
TTTTTATTTTCTGTTGCAGAAGTATTGATAAAGTTTTCAGGCAAGATCGCTTCAGAATTAGGGGTTTGGTCAGTGCTTTTGCTAGATCTGTCAAATAAGTTCTTCTCACCATTTTGTGGTTGTTGTTGATCTGTTGATGTAATATATTATTTGCGAGTCTATTCCAGCAATATTAAGCAATGCACAGAATACAGTGAACGGCCATCTATTGCTTACTCTTGTGCACGAATATTTTGTTTTCATTCTATCAACAACATCAACTCCTTTTGTCATGATGAAATGTTATAACCGAAGGTTTCATCTGATCGCCAGTTTCTGTGTCTATTTCATCGTCATCATGGAAATTGAAATCATTAGTACAGTTTTGTTTTTCTTGGAACATAGGATGTTATCATACATTTGTTTTGATTTTATCGGTCGGATATTTGTTTGCAAAAAATAGGAGGCAATTCTCTTTTATTCTTTTCAATAATGCCAACTAGATAGACGATAATTATGTTATAACTCGTTCGCTAAAGGTACGGAAATGAAGTAATTGTCTGCAGTTACATTTCTATCTGTACCACTGAAGTGTCTAAGCATTCGCTTCACTACACTCCCAGCATCGTTATTGACCTCGTAAGGGCCATCTGGTTGTTTACCTGCATAAATTTCAATATTGTGGGTATATTGTAGTTGGGTATACTCTAGCAGCTACAACAGCGTAAATTTTGATTCAATTTCAGCAGGCTTATTTGCTATGTAATGCCTGAATTTTTCATCTTCTTCTTGTTATGTATTCGCCAACTGAGTAGTTTTGTATACATTTCCCGGTAAATTATTCCACTATATATCTCACTGGAGCCAGGTTGTCTTCTTTAGCTTTTTCTTCACATGAATCTACATCATCAAATCTAAGAGCTCTCACCAAAGTACGAAAACAGCGTTGCGACATTGTAGCTGCAAAATATTCTGGAGCCGTGCCATCTGTGTTCCATAAATCGTCGTTATTTAGGTGTGGAGTCTTTTTTACACCAGCTAATTATAATATTTCCAAAAACGCATTCATTTCATCAACATCAGTAGCAAGGCTAAAAAGGGTCTCATCTTGTCAAGTTGTTTATTGGTGCAATTTGTTATATACTCGATAATTTCGTTTGGGAAATAAAGTTTTCAACGATCTATGATTGTTCGTGAATTTTTAGCAACTTGCTTCACATCAGGAAGCTGAGTAACTGAATTTTTGCGGGGAATTTTTGGTGAATGTGGTCCAACCATTTAGTTCCGTCTTTTCCTGTGTATACTGAATCGCTTGAATCACTAGAAACCGACCCGCAATAATTCTTGTTCTGTATTATTTTCGGAATTTGTTTCCTGTGAATCGTTGTTGTGTAAACTGTGCTCAGAACCTGCATCTTCATCGTTGAACTCTAGATCAGGATCATATGATACTACTGCTTCTTCGTCTTCCAACATTCTTTTTCGTACCACATTATACAATGCATAAATTCACAAAAACAAAAGGTTTTTTCACAATTCGTTAAAATAATAACGAATGTAATTAGTCGCAGAGTTAGATTTTGTCTAACACAACCTACTATATAATCAGTCACGTGTTAGTTACTAGATAACATTTGAACGCTACCTTCTACAAACACGATTTATTCAAAACTAGTCTTGTCAGGTACTTTTCCAAGAAGGCATACCTTTACATACCTTTACATACTTTTACATACCTGTACATACTAGCTTTATAGCTTCAGTGATGTACTTATGTTGATTTCTAACACTTATGTTTATAAGTCTTATTTATGCTATCAAAATGTTTCATCTCATTTTTGAAATAAAAATTATTATTATTATTATCATCAATTACCCCACGGTGTGGAAAGTCATCGTTGGTTGATGATGCTGGTACGCCCTCGCAAATGTATCGGGGCTTCGGAGGCCGGATTAGCTCAACTTCCAGGAAAAATAATAATAATCATTTTCATGCTCCGGGGATATTGGTTTCGTTTGGGGAATGAGAAGGATTCGATCGGTTCAACCAGTCACATAACAATCATAAGATTGTTGATGTTCACAAATCAATTATGCAAGACAGTCGTGTGATATACCGTGAGAGTGGGGTATCTACAGACGTAAGTTCCAATAACACACATAAAATATTATTACATGATATTTAACTGTGAAAAAAGGTTGTTCTCGTTGCATCTCACAGAAAATTTTTGCGTCAATTGTTGCAACGAATGCTCAGAAGCTGCAATGAGAGTCCTTTAAAAGACTTGTGTGAGATGGAAACAGGTGATAAATAATGGATTTATGCATATGAGCCGATTAAATACAACTTTCGAACCTCTCAAACGCTACCACTGCCTGCAATAGTGCTGGAACAATAAAGGATATATTGCGGGGACGCCTTATCAGGCGATAATTCCATGTCTCCATTCGAAGGATTACATGGTGGTTCGCTGTAATCCGCCAACAGGGGTAGCTGCATCTGGAAGCGATTCTGTTCAAGGATATCACGACACGACTATGATAAATGTTGGCATTTATTGCTATTGCTTTTACTCCATCCCGCATATGTTATCTGCTGATGTTGTCACACTTGTGAAGGGTAGAGAAAAATACGTGTTCCA
Source organism: Leptinotarsa lineolata (assembly GCA_015342045.1). Classification (NCBI taxonomy): domain Eukaryota; kingdom Metazoa; phylum Arthropoda; class Insecta; order Coleoptera; family Chrysomelidae; genus Leptinotarsa; species Leptinotarsa lineolata. Next base: position 7,759 of record WOGR01011932.1, on the reverse strand, counting down.
ATATATTTTTTGAAGCAAAAGGTAAAATGATGTTTTTTAAATGTGATTGACAATGTTTCTTTTATTGAGAGAATTCAGACTATTTGTCTTCATGAAGTTAGTTATCTAATTATGAATATATAAGACAAAACGAAGATGTGTATGGTTCCACTTACCTGTGCAGTTTACACAGCAATTAGCCACTTCCCTTTTCACTGAATCGCATTTAGCTGCTTTGAGGAGATTTTAAGCGCGAAATGGAAGATTTTCCATCATTTACTTCGACAATGGAATTTTGTTGGTGCATTCAACGCGCTGAGGAACATTGATTGGGAAAAGAGCTCCACGGTCGGGAGGATGGTGGGAGCGGTTAGTAGGAGTAGTAAAGAACCTTCTAAGAAGAAATTTGGGTAAGGTTACCGTGGATTAAGAAGGTCTTCTCATTCTTCTATGTGACTGTGGAGCAGTTATAACCAACAGACCGCTGATTCATACATCTGATGTCTTGAATGATTTGAAACCTCTAACACCATCCATGTTCATCTTTCACATTTCAAAAAATAACATACCAGAAGTGGATGAAATTGATAGAAACCATCCAATAATAAGGCAAAAATATATCCAAGCATCACGAGAATAGGATTAGGTTAAAGAAGGAAAATCTAGCGGGACTGGTCAATTATGGTCAACGAAAGCCTCCCGACTTGGTGGTCGATGACATAGTCCTGATTGAGGAGAAAAACGTCAAACGTTCAGACTGAGAAGATTACTGAATATTCATCCCGGAGGGGACGGAATCCCAAGAGTAGCCAAGGTGAAAACAAAAATTGCTTGTGTGCTCTTACATCTCCTCCAACGTTTATACCCAATGGAAGTTCAAAATTCAGCTAAAAAAGATAATGAGCACGATTCACACAGGAAAAAATATCTGCGGATGCAGATCTTCACCGCCAGCAGAAATTTGCATAGGATCTAGAAGTGATTTCGAATTGAAGTGAAAGTAACCAGGTTAAATTCAATGCCACGAAAACCCAAGCATCGGTATTCCCCAAAAATATGAATGTCTCCGAACCGGATATAATAATGTCAGGACAGACAATTCCGCTTTCCGCTTCGATAAGTTTGTTGGGAGTTAAAATGGACACCAATATGTCTTGGCACAATAATGTCGCTAGAATTGCAGAAGCTGCTTCTCAAAAGCTTGCAACACTGTTCCGAACCAGAAACTGTACACACCTCAGCAACTTTCGATGCTTTATAAACCTCAGATCAGACCTTCCTTGAAGTATTGTTCTCATGTATGAAGCTGCTAGATTTCATTCAGAAAAGAGCGATCCGACTGATTGGAGACGCGAGTATCGCTTGCAATCTTGATAGTATGAAACAGCAAAGAAAGGTTGAAGATTTATCTCTCTTCCATAGATACTTTCATGGGAAGTGTTTAAGTGACTTGGCACATTTGATTCCACCAAGAACGGTACATAATAGAAATAAGCGACGGACTGTGGCTGCTCATCGTTTTTAGGTTCAACTCAATACACCTCGAACTTCACTGTTCAAAAACTTTTTCATTTGGAGAATTATGTTTATGGAATAAATTTCCTGAGGACGTTTTTCCGAACGGATTTGATCTCCAGCGATTCAAGTCCAATGTGAATCGCTACTTTCAGACGGGCACCGCACTTAGAGCGCCTTATGGATTTTTCTGTAGTGCTTGTCTTTTGTCCGTGAAAACAAAATCGCACAAAAATCCCTCCGAAGAGCGATGAAGTGGAAGATTACCAGGAGAATAGCGAGAGAGAGAGAGACAAGGTGGAATGGAATGAATTGGTTACCTGAAGAGAATGTTTGGTGAAGTATGGTTTCCGTAAGTCTTGCTCTACTGTACCAGCGGTTGTTCGTGTGGTGGGAAATATTGTCGACGACTTTGAGAATGGTCAGTATAGCGCTGTAACGCTGTGTGACTTGAGTAAGGCATTCTACGGTGTCTCTCACAACTTACTACTTCATGAAATGAGTGAATATTGGGTAAGAGGTGTGGATCTCTCATTTCTCACAGCTTATTTACAAAATCGAAAGCAATATGTTGACCTAGGAGACAATAGAACGTCTATTTTAGAGCCTATAGTAAACGGAGTTCCGCAAGGATCTGTGCTGGGACCTCTTCTATTTGTAATATTTATTGATGTTTGTTTAGACAAAAATTGCAAAAATTTATTGAAAATCCCAAAACTTGCTGAAAGCCAAGCTGTAAAATGGTTCATTGCGAATCTTCCCAAACTCAATATGGGAAAAACCCAGTGACTGATATTTTTTCAAATAACATGCTTTCGGAAGGAAAAACAGCCCAATTACTTGGTATGACATTGGATGAATTCCTAAATTGGACATGTCATATTGATGAATTCAATTGAAATTATTCAAATATCTGTTTTTGTTGAGGCAACTGGGAAAATTTGTTTCTCTTGAAACTCTTCTTGCAGTCTACTATGCCTTCTTCTATTCGCATATTACCTACGGGACACATCTTTGGAGTAAATCTATTTCTGCTGGAAATATATTTGTAACACAAAAAAGCAATAAGGATAATTTCTAATGAGGGATACCGGGACACATGTCATCCATTGTTCAAAAAATTGGGAATCATGACCCTTGCATCAATTTTCATTTTTCAGTCACTGCTGGAGGTACATAAAATTAAGGCACTCTTTTAACTAACTCCTACTTTCATAACTTTGAAACACGTGGTGCTAATCTTATACGACCTGCTAAATTTAATCTACAGAAATCTTCCGAGAATTCGTTAACTGTTAATCAATACAATATCTTGCCAACTGCAGTCAACAACTTATCCCAAACATGTTTTGAAAAGTGCATGAAAAATTTCTCATTGATGAAGGCATTCATAGTATAGAAAGCAAAAGTACATGTGATAATGTCTTTCAAAAAATTTATTGTTTTTTTTTGTCATACAGTGGCGCTTGTAATAATGAATTTAAAAAAAAATTGTTGTTCCCCTTCTGGGTGCCTTATGTTTCGTTATACTGTAGTGTTTGTTTTTTTTTATTTTATATAGGTATTTTTCAATTTTGAATGTTATCACCTGACTTGCTACAAATGTTTTATACATATACGTAGTCAAATATAGTATCTATCTATAACATTCAGAAATCACATAATCATTACGTTAGAATTAATTATTTGTCTTCATAAATATGATCCCGTATCTGAAAGGATGAGAGAAGTACAATGATTCAATGGAGAACCTTTGGTAATTACATTCGTTATCATTGACAAAAAGCAAATATATAATGTCAAGGTCAGACAAGAAAATATTTATCACTGCACCCTCATACCACAGAAGTTTCAATTTTCATTCCATCAAACTGTATATTTGAGCAATATGAAGAATTTCAACTTCATTGTTAGGAAAATTGTGGGGGACAAAATCCCTCATGATCCATTTTTTTTCTCGAGCAACTGTGAGCTGCAGCTCAATCAATCTCGCTTTTGAGTTGGCTACTAACATTATGAATGTTAATGAGGAAAATAAAGACGATTCAATATTAATATATCCAAATCCTTGTTCACGTGTGAACGCATCAGATAATTTCAAACCAAACATCTCATTTCCTTTCAAATACCTCATCTGCAATAACCAATTTAATATCTGGTGGAGAAAGACTGTGTACAGAGGGATTACCATCAGAAAGAGTCTTCCACAAACATTCCAAATTGGCAATAAGATTGCTTTGCGACACTAAATAAACGACGTAATCTGCTAATACCTTGTAATAACATTAAGGCATTACTGTCTGTTGGCTAGAGGAGGGAGCTTTTATGTCAATTATAACTGGGATGCTTTATAGCTTTGCGAAACTTTAATAAAGTTTCATGAGTTTGTAATAACTACTCCCGAGAGTGAAGACGATCAAAATACTCCATGTTCTCGAAGTGAACAATTCTTTATTTATGAAATATGTATTGGAAAGAGTACAAAATGGGCTAAAATATGTTTTCGAAATATATCATATTCAGTTTCTGACAGATGAATATATATATTTACATTCAATTCCGAGAAGTAAAATACCCAATTGCAAGAAATGCTGAAACATGGAGTTGGCGCGCTGGTAGTGCGCCCGACTCACGATCGGAAGGTCGTGGGTTCGATCCGAACCTCGACCAGATATTTTTCTCGAGAGAATTTATCTAGTTGAAGCCTGGATAATTCTGCAACCGTGTAAGGAATCACACGTTAAAAGGTAAGACCTCGTTAGTCCTCAGCTCGCACAAGTTTCTCAACTTCTGAGAGTTGTCGTTCGTATGGGGGCGATAGCTGATTAACGGATAAACAGATTCAAAACAAATTTATAAAAATTCAAAATAAAGAGTAAAAAAATCACGTGGCAACGTAACTTATTCATGGTTGAAATAGCCCTGTAGATATAGTACTAGTATGTGTCACATCAATCTTACCCAACTTTTTTCAAGTAACATTTCGAGGTATATTGACAGTAATGAATATTTCATTTTGAAAGGGCTTCATTACTAATTATCTAAAGTAGTGTATCGTTTTGATTCATGTTCTAATTGGGGTTATTACTATTGTATTTCTGTATTGGGTAGTATGCTTTTCATGAAAAGATGCATAAGTATCAGTTCCACACTGTCAGCGGCCATGGAGATCCTTCTAGAACTTTCTCCTCTCCACATTTTCCTGGGGAGAGAGGCTAGATGGACTGCATACAGACTTGTGCCCATCGCTAATTGCAGGAAGCAATCTAATGCAGAGTTCACTAGACACCAGAAGTCACAGCATTCTGGGAATGACCTCTGACTGATTGACTCCAACTGTCAACTACGAACTGCCTCATATAGTACTATTCCCGAATAAAGAGAACTGGATCATATCCGAGAGAAAGAAATATTGAGAGCAGATAGTTGTTGGTTCATAGATGGATCAAAAACACCTTCAGGCTCTGGTGCAGGTGTTTTCAGTTGCAGACCCAGGAGAGAGATATCAACTTGCCTAGGGACCTATGCAACTGTATTCCAAGCAGAAATCTTTGCTATAGAATTATGTGCGAAGAGATTGGTAGAATCCAACCTCACACAAGTTGATGAAAATTTTCTTGGACAGTCGAGCGGTTTTGGAAGCTCTTGGCTCCTACCGAGCAACTTTTAAACTGGTAGCAAATTGCCAAAAACGACTCTCCTCAATAGGAAGACTCAACAAATTGTCTTTGCCGAACAAACATTGAACACCTGGATGGAAAGAAGTTTCAAAGACTTCTGGCAAAATCTTCCAGGATTGGCTCACTCCAAGGCATTCATTCACCTTTCGAAGCTTGAAACCGAAATGTTGTTGGACTTCAGTAGGGATGAACTACGATGTCTAACAGGCCTCCTTATAGGTCACTGTCATCTGAATCATCATATGCAGAGACTCGGACTGTCGGAAGACAGAGTGTGTCGCTTCTGTTTGAAAAATGATGAAACAACAGAGCATATACTATGTGCCTGCCTCGCCGTGGACCGAATAAGGTTTTCAAAGTTTGGTAAATTCACACTCTTGCCATCTTACCTGAAAGATCACTTACCATACACACTAATCGGCTTCGTCAAGAAGCTGGGTTTATTTGGTCCAGTTTGAATGGGTGTGAGCCACAATAATCCCTTGTGGGGTACGGTAAAGGGTAGAATAGACCCATTCACTTCTGACCTAACCTAACTCAACTGTATGAGAATTTTTGTAGAGATTCACGTGGGACCTGAATCGCTATGAATACTACGAGGTCTGTTGAAAAATAAGGTGGATTTTTATTTTTTCCAATAAATATTTATTTATTCACCAATTCATATTCAGTACCCTTCAAAGTAGTCCTCATCAGATAAAATACACTCGTGCCAGTGTTTCTTTCCAATCTTCGAAGCAGCGGAATTGGAGCGGTGGTAGTGCGCCAGACTCACGATCAGAAGGTCGTGGATTCGATCCCAAACTCCACCAGATATTTTTCCCGAGGAAATTTTTTTAGTTAAAGCTGGGATGATTCTGCAACCGTGTCAGAAATCACACGTTAAAAGGTAAGACCTCGTTTATCCTTATCACGTACAAGTTTCGACTTCTGAGGATGGTCTTTCATAGGTTCTGATGTGCACTTTTTAGTACATCCTTGAGCTCCCTCAGTGATTCGGTATTTATCTCCTCAATTGTCGCAAAACACCGACCTTTCATGAGTCTTTTCATTCTTGGGAATAGAAAAGAGTTACAGGGGGCCAAATCTGGTGAATACGGTGACTGAGACATGATAACGGTGTTGTTTTTCCACCATACTGAAAGTTTTTTTCGCATTTTTCGTTCACTTGCAGGGAACGTTCTTTCAGGAAGCTAGAGAGCCATACCCAAAAATGATCCGACAAGTCATAGCATGGAAGTTTGGCTAGCAAACCCTCATGCCACACACGGTCAAAGGCGTTAGAGATATCCAACGCAACAGCTCTTGACTCTCCATGTTTTTTGACTGCAATATACGATACGATAGAAGGTCGCCTATTGATCTTTGTTTCCGAAAACCATATTGATGATCGCTCAAGATGTTGAAGCCTTCCGAATATTTTAGGATATGATGGTTTACGGTTTCTTTATAATTTTTGATATCACTGATAGCAAAGCGACTGGTCCATAGTTATTTGGAAGATTTTTCTTGTCCTTTTTGAGAATAATCTGAACGCGAGCAAGCTTTCAACAGGAAGGAAAAATCTCTTTCTTGTAAGATAAGTTGAAAAGTCTGCAAAATAATGATTTGCGCATTTTCTAAGTACGATGATGGGTACTTTATCAGGACCAGATGTCTTATTGTTATTGAGCTGTTTCAAAATTCGCCTGACTAGACGTTGTCGAGAAGTAATTTCCGGCATTGTGGATTCTAGAGTGGTAATAGTGGGTGGTACCTTCCCAAAAAGTCGACTGTGGAGTTGATTGATATTCTTGGGAAAAAGTGGAATTCATTCAATGCTAGAGCTAGAGAGTTTCTGAATTATTATATTGATTTTGCGGTTGATTATTATAAAAGTCATTGGTCTTCTGATATCTCAACAACCAATCAGAAAATTCCCCATTTTCTCCAAACCAAACAAGGCGTAAACTCCCTTACCGGAAAACCAACAGCCTGATGAAGATGATGAAGTGTGACATAAGTTCCGATCGTCGGATATTTCAATGAGTTGCTCATAACTTCCGGTCGAGCGGATCTGGAAGTGCGGTTCTTTGTTGGGCCAGCGTGTGCGAGTCAATTGGGCGTGCGAAGACAGGGAGCCCCTACGACCGCGGATCAGGGAGATTGGCTTTGTTAGCTTGCCCCTGTTCGGGATAAAGGAAATGCGGAATTCGACATTTTTTCTCCTGCGGACGGGTATAATTCGCTAAGCAAACCATGCAAATTTAATTGGCGAGGAAATTGTAAAACGGGTAGGAGGTTTGTATTGAATTGAGTATTTTTTAATTGGGATGAATTATAACGTTACAATGGATGCTAGTCTGTTCAATTGTGAATGCACAAAGGAAGAAATTTAGGCAAATCCGAAAATTTTTATTCATAATTGGCCGTTTATACGTTATTTTTCATCAGTAAAACATATTTGATAATCGGGTATTCAAAATATAAGATTGTCACAAAAGTTTTGTCTGTTTTTGTGTCATGCGTTTTTATAGCTCCATATTTCAATAGATATTCATTCTATATACTGGTATATACGTGGTATATACTGATTGATAGAGACT
>WOGR01011931.1:0-10381 GCA_015342045.1 Leptinotarsa lineolata | reverse complement strand
AACCTGAAAATTCCACAGTATGCATAAGTCAATATGACCTACATGCCTAAAATATTTTAGACGAAATGGCGTTGTCGCTTCTTCTACAAAGTAGCGGCTCCTTTGATTTTTCAAATAGAACACCCCGTATATAATATTATATTATGATTCACTATCACTTTGTCAACAAATTCATTTACCATTTCCATATACCTATCTATTACCGTTTAGAAGATATAAATTAATTTCGATATTTTTTTACCAAATATGAACTTTTATAAATGATGATAATCTAATTTTTTCAAAAAGAACACCCTGTATATTTCATCATTTTTGAGCTCTACATCCAATTTTAGATTAACTTCGTTCAGATAATTCTATTTCTATTGTGAATCGTTTTCGAGATAAACAGGTATCACCCTGTCCATTGAACAAAATAGGACTGTAAAACGGTAATTTCAACTACAGGCGAACAGGCAAATACATCCAGCAAACTGGAACAGGGTATAAGATTGTTGGAATGGGTAGATATTATAAAAATGATTGGGGAAAAATACAATAAGCCCATAAGGATGCAGTATTTTCCGCAGACTCGAAGGGAATTGACTAGTCAGATGGCTTTCAAGTAGAAGACAAAAATAGATTCCAGATGATCATATGAATCATTATTTCAAAAATGTTTGGTGAGCGAAATTACTGCCAAAAAATTTAGATTGGGAGGTAATGAAATTCGATCTATTTCAAGATCTATTGAGAATACTCTTTTTACACCAGATAAAAATACTATAACTCGACGCGCGCTTCAGTCAGTAAACATCATTGAGAGTTGACTGAAACTGAATTCAATTAGAATGACTATCTTGGGAAAGGAAATACCATTAACACTGAATACTATATAGCGTTATTGGAGCATTTGAAGGTCGAAATTGCAAAGAAACGACCGCATATGGCAAAAATAAAAATTTTGTTATGACTCAGTCATAATGCTTGACGAAGCTATCGTATAGCGAAATACTTGTCACTGTTTTCAAAAAACTCTTTTTAGTGAAAATCATACAATCAACTGTATTATTGTATTAATGAGTTTTCTATGTTTTATGTTTTTGTCATTGACGTCATCCGCTATAAGAACTGAGCCAATGACATATTTTTTTTCAACAAATCCTTTGAAATAATGGGATTTCGAATTATATTTGAAATTTTATCGAAACTATCTGATCCAGATTATCGAAAAAACATTTAGATAAGACTTGCACCCACCCGAGCGGCTGAAGAGCTTATGAACTGTAGAAATAAGTCAAAAGTTCCTTCCGGCTTCGGATTTATTTGAAATCCTTTAAAAAAGTCTTTTATTAGTTTGAAAGTATCGACGGTATTTATGAGAAACTTCGAGCAAACATAACATCAGATGGGCTTTATTCTGAAAGTCTAATAGATGGAAGAACGTGGTCAGTTTTCAGTTCCAATCTCCAGGTAGTATTTTCCGTATTTGTTATGATATTTTATTTCATTTGGTGGAATTTCACCTGAAATACATGGAAAAATCGTTACTTGTTTGAAATATCGTATTCGAATTGTTTGTTTAGGTTGAAATGAAATTCAAAATAACGAAAATTATTGCTTTTATATTATTTGAAATCAGAAATGGAATGTACTTATTTTGTAACTTTTTTCCAACTTCTGAAATTGTTCGTTCCGTTAACCAGCTGACGAACGTCAACCCTCAGAAGTTGAAACTTGTGCGAGCAATGGATTAACGAGGCTTCACCTTTTAACGTGCAATTACCCAGCACGGTGGCCCGGCGGGGATTCGAACCCCAGTCTTTCGCTTGAAAGGCGGATGTGCTAACCTCTACATTACCAAGACCACTATAATAAAGTAGATATCAATTGATGAAATTCCTAAATGGAATTCATGTGATGTGACTTACTCTTTCTGTTCGATCGACCATGAAAACTGCGAAGTTGCAATGTTGCCATATCACATCTAGTTCATGTAACAGGAATAACTGATTGGAAAAGTACGATCCACTAGATTGTGCTTTTCCAAAGCACGATCCACTATAGTCTTGATGATTCCTCTTTTAGTAGATTGATGGTGGTTGGATTCGTGATTGAATACTGTAATAACACGACTTTTCTGCTGATCACCACTGTAGTGAATCCGTCTTTACCTTTGGTCACCAGTATAACAATCCAACACTTTCTTCAATTATTTGTCACTCTTTGTAATGATCGGCATCAACTGACAATTAACACTTGTAACAATAGCATCTATTTTTTAGGTGTCTGTTATCATTTGTAGAAGAATATCATTGAGCTTCAATTATTTGTAACCCTCTTGCTATTGCCATGATTATTTTGTTGAATTGATTTGGCAGCTGCATTCATCAGATGCGTATTTCTCCACATCAAATTTTGGATATTGAGGCAATTCCTGAAGCAGCTTGAGTTCGGCCTCTTGCACGAAGAGGAGGTCTTTAGTGGCAGCTGAGAAATATTTCTAGAATTCGCAGACACTTCTTTCTAAGAGGTTACTATGTTAGATTTTGAAGTGAAAGCCGGGTTCAAATCTGAAAACTACTTCACTCAATAATGGAGAAACCAAGAAAAATGATGCAACAAAACAGAAACCAAGAGAAAATCGTAATAAGCAAATCTCGAATAGAACTCAAGTTTCGAGCCTTCGCCGTAATTTCCTACCATATACGAGAGTGACTGTAATACGTAGTTTGGCTGATACTTTGGGACCGCTACCTAACTATGATTCAATTACTAGATCCACCCTGTATAATGATTTTCGCTAACTCCTTTCCAAACTCCTTCCTGCAGGTTATCCAAAAAGATATGGTAGCAAACAAAACCTCAATTTCACCACGATTATACTTGGTTTCGGCATATGGAATTTCTATCTAGTTTTCCGCACAATCTGCTCGATTTTCACTCGAACTTAACCCACATTTTGATACCCTTTATGACAGAATAAAAATGGAAATTCAATATAAAATCGCGTCAGCTAACCGTTTTCAAGTATCAAACCCCTTTTTATTCGAAACACTTGTCTCCACTCGACGAAAATCTCTCTTTGACTATTTCGCGTTAATTCTTCAAAAAATAACTCAGGAAGACTATTTTTCCAATACCGCCTGTGACTGACTCTTGAAATCACCGCTTCAAGCAAAAACCCCGTGAACACTCTCCCAATGAACTCCCGAAGTAATAGCGGGTACCCTGTCATAAGTTTTTCTGTAACCTTCCTGGATCAATCGGGAGAGATTATTTTTTCTCTAAGTTGATCAACATTTGCCAAACTTATCCTTAATTAGCCTATGGCCTCGCCTAAGTTGGGATGCTCGCTAATTTAATTTAGTTCTCATTAAAACGGGCTCACGCGAGCTAATTTGAGAGAAAAACCTTATTTCGCATAACTGAGCGGGTTTTTAGAAACAAGGTTTGGAAGCTGATATATTTTGGTCTCTTTTCTTGTCGGTCTCCAATACGTATTTCTTTGACTATGCGTCTATCGAGAAAACCGCAGATAGTTTCTATGAACAGATTTCATGACTGGCTGAATTCGTTATCTTTAATGAGGCGCAAAATTTGGCATTTAAAGTTCTGAAATAAAATGAATTTTCCTATTCTCGAAAAGAGAAATACTAGAATACATATATTTTTCTAGGTATCACAATACTATACCGTGTAAGTCGGTTTTCGGTATACAGGTGTTTCACACGAAGTGTCGGTCTAGACACTTTTCCAGATATTTCATTACAATTATACAACCGCTACAATAGAAAACTTCATCTTTTTTGAGGATATCAAGGCATTTTGTCAATTCACTAGGAGCAATCGATGTCACAAAGCAAGATCAATTGATCAGTTTCGAAGTGGGCAGCTTTTACATCAACGTTTTGTTCGAAAATCACTGCAAATTATACAGAGGAAGCTGGAATATAGAACGAACTTACCTATAGAAGTAATCATGGAATTACTAGTATAGTGTGTACGGAACTACCATTTCCAACTGAAGGACCAATTTTTAACGCAAGATGAGATACTGCCAATGGGATCGCCACTTTCAACAGTTATAGTCAACATATATATGAAGTGGTTTTAAACTCTAACCATTGAAGAAGTCCACAGGAAGCCCCGAGTCTGGTTGGGGTACTTTGACCATACCTTCACAGTATGGAACCATGAAAATACAGAACTAGACACCGTTCTCAAGCACATCAACAGCCTAAAATTTTTCATCAAGACTCTAGTGGATCATGCTTCAGGGCTCTGCAATACGAAGAAAAGTCTCGAAAAGGAACTAGGCATCATTAGAAAAGATCTTCAACGGGATAGTTACTCCAAAGTGATAATGGAAAATACTTTGGCTAGATGACAGCAAGGGCCTTGCAAGGAAGAGAAGCCGTCACAATCAGTACTTGTTCTTCTCTGCGTCAGAGAACAGCACGGAGGCTGCTACGGAAACACCATCCGTAGTAGCCTCACGAAAACCAGGCCACTATACGCGTACTGCGATTTCAAAAATTGCATTTACCGGATACTCTTTGGGTGAAACTGAAAGGCCATGGAAAGTCTGCATTGCCGAAAACAAGAGAAACACACAGCAAGCAGAAATCAGAAAAATCAGAAATAGCAGAGTATGTTTGGACTCATCAACATAACATCAAGTGGTCTCAAGCTGAGATTATCCACAGGAAGAAACACTGGTTCAAAAAAAAGTTCAAAGAAACTGCATATAAGTTGCATAAAGATACGCAACATATGAAAAAATATCTTATCAAGCAGGAAAAATAGTCAACTCCTGCTAAACGGTCAACTCCCGTGACGCGGAGAGAGAGAGAGAAAAGGGGATAGGTGGAAGAGGAGGAATAGTCTAGTCTCATTGCCTTCCAGGCCAGTGTGGCCAGGAATCCAGACCATATTCAATTAATTAAATCATTTTATTGAGCAGAGCTGTTTTTGGAAATTTACTACCAATTTAGACGTTGCTCATTAGGAACCAAGACCTTCCAACGCCGCTTGACTGTCCGAGAATATTTTTATTAACTTGTGTGTTGAGTTGGATTCTACAAATCTCTCCGCACATAATTCAACAGCATATTATTCTCCTTGATATATAGTCACATAGATCCCTAGGTCAGAGCCTGAAGGTGTTTTCGATCCATTTTGTATGTACTTTGAGACGTAAATATGACTCAAACTATGTTTATACAACTCCGCAAATTGGTTCTTATCGCCCTAAAAAAACCTATAAAGGTGATTATGGTCTGTTTTCAAAATTTTTTCTGCTGTTTGTGGTTGAGTTGGTTTTCCATTGAAATACATCTTCGATATATGGAATAATGATTGTGAAGCCTGGTTTTGCTATGGGTGAATTCTGTATACTGAAATGTATAATGAGAAAATTCAGACATGAACAGAAGTCGTATGTGTGAAAGAAATCTGAATTTCAAGCATCTTTTTGAAGATTTTCATTTTTTCTGATTGCGGAAAGTGAGATTTCCAAAAAAATCCATTGAAAAGAAAAATTAAAATCTTGCCTTTCATTTATAGACATTATTTGAAAGTGGTATGTTACTGATAAATCTGAAAGCCGTAATTTCAAAAATGTTTTCGAATGAAGGGAAAAATGGTTGAAATACGTTCTCTTTTAGATAATACATTCGAATTTCTGATTTTGTTACGAAAAATATAGAACAATTGGTAGCCTGATTAGGCTTCGAAAGCACACAGATCGTTTCGCTGTAGATGAATGTAGATGGCATTTGCACATTCACGAGCTTTTTGGAAATACGTGAACTGAAACGGTATCATTATTATTTCAGGAAGTTTGAATACCGTGAGTGAGGAATACTATATGCATGATCTACAAATCTTTGTATAGTATTCCTTTTTTGAATTGATGGCTTCCTTCTTTCCCTTCGAAGATTCCCACATTTTTTTTTGTATCAAGATAAAGAAGCATAAAACCAAAAACTTCCTTCCTCAAAAAAATTAACTCCTCCTTAAAATATACCCCTTTCAATTCAATTAAGATTTCTCTGGCTGAGATTTGAGCAAGTAGGTGAATGAATGTCATTACGATGTCACCGATGACATGAGTACGTCAAACCCATTCCATGACATGGAGTCGTAATTTTATGAATGAATTGTGTGTTTTTTCTCAAAATGTACTGAAGAGCTGATAGGATAGGTGTCTTACGGCAAAACATCGAATGTCTACTAGAGAGGATGGCAGTGTTCTATGAAATTTTACCTCTTTCATTAACTATATTGTGTAGGAATCCTGGGAATGATATCTGATAGAATTCTGATAGAATTCAAATTGAATAGATAAAAGTGTTTTTCGCATGAGTCTGTGTTCATATAGAAGTATTTGTTTCGTGTAATTCAATATTTATATGAAAGTAGCTGTTTCGAGAAGGCGTTTTCTTTCAGTTTATGTCTGGAAAGTACTTCTTTACATGATCTACGCATCTTTGTAAAGAATTTCTTTATGAAATTTATTGTTTCCTTTTTTTCTTTGAAAGATTATCCTTTTTTCTGTATCAAAATGAAGAAATCAAAAGCCAAAACCATTCTTTTCTAAAAACTATAGAAATACTTCTGCAGATGATCACGTTATATGCTATAGAAACTCAGTTAGAAAACAATTGTGTGGATGGAGAAACTGTTTACCTTGGTTGTGTACAATTTACTCGAAACAAATAAAAATTCAGTGCTTGAGGTATCAGGGGAAGGTGGAGATTGGGTATCTCATAATTAACTGATATTTGAATTTAAAAAACTAATTTACCACGAAATTGGAAATCGATAGGAATATAAATTCATATTTTATATTTATTATGTTAATTTTGTGCATAAGTACTTATAGATCTCTATCTTTCTTAACTTCAATGTCAATTGTAAAATCTCTACTGGAATCTCCAGTATAAGGACAATACCTTTTTCTATCAATGTCTTCTTAATCTGATAAAACGTTATTGAATCTTTGTAATATCTCATAGAACGTAAAAATATCTCCTCATCCTTGCAATTCCAGAAGCTTATTTCTAATATCATCTGCTTGGTCGGTAATAAAAGTTTCTTTTATCATCACAATGAACACATTCGGTTTAATTACCAACCTTAACAGCTCAAACATTGTGTGACATTTTTGTTTTCTCATCCGAATGGGAGTAGTAATATGAAAAGTCGTTTGAAAGAGGTCATGCAGCGGAAGTATCATTTATTAGTTTTTACGTAATGCGATAGTTAAATTAGTTGCCAGGCTGTTAATTCTTTTGTTAACTTCCCCACCGACGAGTAATCCGCGACTAATGCAGCACTGAGCGAAACAAAAGAAGGACAATTATGAATATGGCCGCTTTTGAATATTTAGGTCTTCCGCTAATAATGTTAAGAGAGAACAGGACAAAAATTATGAGGATCTCAGGTATTCCTGGAATTATGAAAACAATTATCCGAACAAAACACAATGTGATGCTTTAGCTGCAGTTCACGGAGGTATTCATTAAATCCTTTCACAACTTCATTAAGTTCATTCAAATTTAGTTTTAGAGTGCAGTGAACTCTAATTATAAAGCTGAAATTGACTGAAATAATTTATTGGAGAGCTCGCAGGTTGATATGTGAATCTCCATAGTGCGGTCTATGAGGATATAAATAGTTTTGATTCATCTGACAACGGTCTACCAGCCCTGATTTTGTTCCCTGGCCGTGAAAGCCTATGTCTTCATATTGCGAAAATAATTCATTGTCTTGGAAACCGCATGAAAAAATAAACCACAAAGTTGCGAATAACGGGTCACACATTGACGCTTCAGCAATGTCGCAAGTCTTCAAAAATTATGATTCTCTGTCATTTGTTTCAAGAAGTAGATTAGGTTAGGCCAAAAGTGAGTGGGTCTAGTCGACCCTCCACCGCAACCCGCAAGGGTTTATTGCGGCTCACACTCATTTATACTCGATTAATTTTTTTTTCAATTCAATTTATTCACCTCGTAGAACACAATACAATAATTGGTACAAGTTACAAGTAAACAAGTAATTGGAACGAAAGCATGCATTATTAAACATAAATCTCAAAACCTTAAGGCGCTCTAAGAGCGGTGCTTGTGCAAAAGTAGTGAATCAAATTGGATTTGAATCGCTGGAGATTAAATTCACTGGGAAAAACGTTCTCAGGAAATTTATCTACATGAACGCACTTCTCCAGATGAGAGAGTTTTTAAACAGCGAAGTTTTTGGTGTACTGAGTTGAACTTCAAAACGATGAGCAGCCATGGTGACAGTGTAAATTTCTGCATTGGTTATTAGGTATAGATCCAGAAGAATAGCATATTCTCCATCATTGTCAGGAATCCTAGTTGGCTCATTTATTATCTGAGTAAGTCCACTGCTTATAGCAAAATTGCCCAAAATTTTCGAAACAATTGCATATAACGAGCCAACCGAAATTTCAACGTCCTTAGCATTTTCTTTGATAGTGACTCGATAATTCTACATAACAATTTTCTCCACTTTCTCAACATTTCTATTGGTCAGGAACGTCCAGAGCGAGTGTCGTCATTCGTGTCGGACAAACTTGTGCCACTTGTAAAAAATTTCTGACTCAGAGTACAATCACCGTATGCCCCTGTCAACGTTTGATGTGTTTTTGTGCATCTTATTCCATTTTTAACACATGATGCAAATTCTTTGATACATTTTTTTATAGCAGAAAATCGCCGAACACGTAAAACAATTCTTACTTTCATACCTATCACCAACAAACTAATCATGATAAACAGCTAAAATGTGAACATATGTTCGAACCAAGAGTACCAACATCGAAAACCGCTAATCGAATGTACGTAGCGCGCAAAATTCGAACATTTACTTCAAGTAGCATCTCTCGTTACGCGACTGAGAAGCATTTATTATTCAAAGAGTCAAAACTTGATTAAATGCATTAGAGTTCCGTCATTTTTTGAGCAGATTACGAAAATTTGCGCTCGCCAGGTGTTCATCTCAATTCAGGATTAGGGAGTAAGCCATAGTCTTTGTGATCATACTGAACAGATTCGTGTTCCACGGCGATATCCTAACCTAAGACAGACATTATCTTGTATTACGAATGAGCGGAATTAAATTCCCTGGTGAATGGGATGGGAGTTATTATTGCAGGGTTCATTATAGCATTCTCACGTTCAAGCAGTGTTTGTGACGGAGATTACCCGTAAATGTTTTGTTTATTCCAGGAACAAAGCACACTCGAGAGTTAGAAGTGTAGATCGGCTTAGAGAAGCCCGATCCAGACAGACAGAAAACTGACTGACTAGGACAGAAATATTGCAGAAAAAGTCTGTAGCTAATAGTGGTATAATTTACTATTTCTGAATAAATATACATTCCTCAGAACAAAACTTAGGTAATGATTATTTTCTTTAACGATTCTGTAACAAAGTCAGTGCTACTTTGAATACCCAGGCTAGTCAGTAGAGAACGGTGTGAGTTCTTTGGACAACTTTACTAGTTTTTTATTCTTAATGTAGCAAAATACAATATGTATCAAAATACAAATGAAAACTTCCTTCTGCGATCAGGAGAGCAAGAAAACCACAAATTTATAACAATGTATACATATATTTACAAAAAAATACAAAGATTGACCCTGTTAGCGTTCCCCTGTTTATTCCTTCGTGACTGCTACCAGAGATGGAGTCAGACATTGTTGTTCCCAAGTTGAGTTGAGTTCATCGGCGTGGGACTAAACACTTCCTTGAGAGGCAGGGTTGCCCGTATGAGATGGGTCATGAAACACGATTTTTGAAAAATAAGTATTTTGCACTCCACTGAATATTAATTATTATTAAAAGGTTTTTACAGGTGATGGTTTCACATAAGTGTTCGCTCAAAGATACACAGAATAAGATGTACAAATATTACTCTTGATTATACCAAAATTTTGTTTTGCAATTGTCTAAAACATTTTGACCTTGAAATCATCACTGAATAAGTTTTTTTTAGAATGAAAATGGTATTATGCAAAAAATTAACACTAGATATTCACTGAATGACTTAAATCAGTAAAAGGGATTATCACCATAACCCAGTCAAAGTCTGTAACCAATCCACAATGATGAAGGATAAGGAAAGATTGGTTAAAACTCCACTGAATCCATTCAACAGCTGTCATACTAATTTTATGAACTACATATTTGCTCAACCTAGAGACAGGCTCATTCCTTGAGTCCGAATTTAGCGGCACAGTGGAGCCTCCCGAACGATGATCCAAGATACTTGGATTATGACTTGATTTATTCCATGGAACGAGGCACACATTTTTTTGTGGGGAGAAACTGAGGACTGTAATCTTCGCATCCGATTAAACCAAATCATCAAC
>WOGR01011930.1:0-10381 GCA_015342045.1 Leptinotarsa lineolata | reverse complement strand
TTGAATAGAATAACATTACATTGTGAAGCCATACGAAACGACCCTGGAATGCTATTTCAAGTACAGAGAGGGTGTCTTCGCAGACTAAGAAAATGTACTAACCAACTGCATATTCACATGGCCCAAGACCTCGCATAAGGTTAAAAATCGATTCCGGAAGTTATATCGCCAACTGCATATGCGGGAATTGCTTCTGACCTGCACTCCTGCACTGACACCTGTCAGTCCATAAACCTATACTGTGTAGGTGAGATGAGACTGCCCTGAACGAATTGTTCATTTAGATAATTTGATTTAAAGCCAGTCTTCAAGTATGCCCACGTATCATAGGAACGGAAATTGCTGTTGTGACGGAGTAGATATGTCTCTTTCGTTAAGCAGGTCGCAAATATTTTGTAAGGATAGGTGAATCGTTTATTGGAATTATTCAGAAAAGTGCTGGTGTGGACATGAAGACTAGTGTTTTCACGGAAACCTACTTGAAGTAGAAGATCCTGACCTAGAAAGTTTCTACGGGGGACAATGGCTTTGGTGTTTTTAAAGCTTATCATGTGATATTTTTTGAAACAGTGTTTGACGACGGATGAGCTAGCTCATTATCATAGGCTCTGTTGGAGACTCGACTGTTGATCTGTTCGATATAAATTCTAAAGCAGATAGAACGTGGTATTTCGTACATGCCTATGTCTCTTCAGCAGACATTTGAAACTGAGCACAAATGAATGAAAATAACAGATATAAGAACTCATGGTGAAGAATTTCTCATTTGTGTACCCAATATGGTCATCAATTCCATCACCTAGTTACTGCTAAAGAATCGGCAAGGACCGCTGCTCGTATTTTCAATGAGAATCATCCAGGTAGAAATGTAAGACATGAATATGTATTGGAATTGTTACATTAATTGATAATACCTGGTAACGTCAATAACAGAAAACATGACCGTTCAAAAATAGTCAGTAACGAAGGAATTGATGTTGCAGTTCTAGGCCACGTTACCTTGGTGGAAAATACGCATGCTAAACTGTGGCATGCATCAGGTATGAGTAATAAATTCTTCATGCACACAAATTCCACCCTGATATAATGAAAATGATTCATGAATTGAACGAAGATAATTCGACACAAGAGTTGAATTTTTTGAGAGTAAAGTAAATTGTCAAAATTTTTGATACTATACTCTGTCCATCTGAGCAACAGAGTGCTCCAAAACATTATCATGCAGAGTGATCTCCTAGTCAAGGCTGCTTGTACAGAGTCGCACTAAAGAACGACCGATTTTTTTTTAATAATATGCTGTGGGTATAGGCAAATTTTTTAGGTGAAGTTTAGGGACACAAATTAGCAGTTTTTTCAGCCGTATCAATACTTGACATTTCAAAAATTTTAAACTTTAAAATACCTTATATGTAAACACCACAGGCGTTAAAACGTAACTGACCACACTCCGACACTGTAACATGAATTCCGGCAGCCGATTGCGGTCAAATCTAATTGGCTTGTTTATTTTACCCAATAGATGCAAATGTCCGTGATCATGCTTTGATCACGCATTCATCATTGTTTAGGTTACTTTATTTGTTGGATGGATGAAGTTTGGAGTGTTCCAAATCCCACTATGGCACGTCAAAGTCACTCCCAATATTCTCAGAAACTGAATATTCGGGCAGGAATTCTAGGTAACCATATTATATTACCATCCTTGCTGGAAGCATAAATAGAGAAGAATATTTGAATTTCCAGAATAATCAGCAAGCATCAACAAGCCATCCAGTTGAATTTTGCACAATGGGATAGTTTTTCAACAAGATGGGGCGCCTCATTGCGTAGTAAGTGCGACAGTTCACGATAACTTTCGGGTTGATGGATTAGAAGGAGAGGTTTTACAGTATGGCCACTCGATTTTTCAAGAGTATGGTCGAAATTGAAAGTACCAGACGCAGCCAACTACTGTAGTTGATTTAAGGGAAGAAATTACCAGGTGCTTTAGGCTACTAACACTTGATATTATTCTGAATGTAAGGCAGTAAACAGAAGCTCATTGCTTATTTGGAACATCAGCGTAAAGTACCGATAAAAAGAGACAATTTCTTCATTCAGTAATCGACTTTTTATTCCAGTGCAACTAACTGTATTCCAAAATCAATTCCACAATTTGAAGAGCTAGTGTTACTACTTATGGAAACAGTATTTACCATTAATGAAATTGGAAATCATTTATTTTTGAAATATTTTTTATATATTTTCGAATAAACACTCACTTAAGAGTGCAATGGGTCTATTATCAAGATTATTGTGTAGTTCACTTTTGGAAACACGTGTGAAAACATACCAGATTCAAGTGATGTATTGATCAATTCAGATGAATTTTCTGTTGACATTTTTTCAATTCGTATTGTAATACAAATGGATGTAGAAAACAGTTAAAGGATTGTATTCTGCTGAAAATTTCGAATTTGTATTAATATTCCTGTCCTGTCTCAGACTTTCGGTCATGTCAATATTTATCCATATGTCTATCCATCAGAGTAGGGGCGTCAACTTTCTGTAAGACAATGTATGCGTTGAAATAAAAAAAAAATAATGTCGGATCATCATTGTTAGATCATGTTAACCATCGAATGGAGAATACGCGACACACACGAGACGTAAGTACTTGGCGTTCTTCGAGTTGAAGTAGAATCAGGCACGTTAATAAGTTCCTTCGCGTCTAGCGCGGTTATTATACTCGGTCTTATTATTTATAAGGTTGCATTATTGATCAACCGGGCCAGAACAAAGGACCGGAAGGCAATATGAGCCCCAGTTAAGACGCTGGTCAGCCCGCCTGGATTAGAGCTAGTGGGATTAGCGACTAGTGGACTATACACAGCGCGGTAAGCCGATGGGATTAGGACCGGCCTGGATCCGGTTGCCGGATCCCTGAGATTTAGAAATGAGTCGGTGAGCGCTGCTTTGCCACCGCATCTGCATCCTAAGGCCCCGAAAGTACATCCTTACCGAAACGAAAATAACTCCACGAGTTACGAACTATTCGCGATAATCGTGCGAGGAAAACTATTATTTCTATTCAGATTTGAGGATTTTATCAATCATGCCCACAATCTGATCGCTCTGATATTCACGATATTTTCTAGTCTTTAAATTCATCAAAAGTCAAGAATTATAATTTGTTAATGTTCAGAATGTTCTGCTCAATTCATAAAGAAGTATATCATCAAGCACAAGTTCTGGGTATAGTCTCTAGAATATACCCCAATCTGTATTATATGGTATCCACAATCTCAATCACTTATTTCTGATATGTTCTAATGCAAACAACCTCTCTAATGATATCGATATTTTTTGTAGCAGTATATGTGAAATGAAAAATAAGTCTCGTGAGTACCTATAAATCAAACGTTCATAATATTCAATTTATGTTATTTTTTATATCAAATAGTTCTAGGAATTTACAATCACCTATGTGAATTTTGCTCTGTGAATGAGGAACTGTTGGGTAATAACGCTACCATCATTATTATTATTATTTTTACTGAATCGCTCACACCAAACAGCGTGGGGTAAGCGATCGAGGTGTTCGAGAATCATATGTCCTGAGCAGACGTAATGCATCATTCTGCATTTTTCTGGACAAGATTTCTGCCATATTGCGGCAAGCCAGTATGATCTCGAGATTCGAGAGTACAGAAGGTATCATGTTACGAAGAACTCCAACAATTGGAACAATCATTCAAACAGTCCCCTGGATAAAGTCTGCGAAGTTCGATATTTCATCTATTGTTTTCCTCTTTTCGAACGATATTCGTCTCGTCTGAAGCGGAAAACTCCCACGACGAATATCGTTTTGCTCTGATGGTCGAGCAGTTTGAACTGTTCAATCTAAGGAGTAGGCAGATTGAGACCTTAGTGAGAACTCGTGACGCGACCTGGGAAGTTTTTTTGTATGTTACATTAGTTGTCAGTATTTCAATTTAAGTTTAAAGTACTTTAACCCGAACACAACAGGAAGTTGGTCGCCTATTTCATGAGAAATTTCCTAATTTATCGCCCATATCTCAAGGAACAATGAGCAAAATAATGGAGCAGTTTCAAGACTGTGGTCATATGGGGCAGATAAAAAAAAGCAGCTGCCAATGCAATGAGTAATGAACTCAAATTAGATGTGAAGCTTGAGTTTGAGGAAAACCTACATACATTGAGTAGACAGGCATACACTACATTCAATGTTAGCCATACATCGATAGTAAACATATTGAAAGAAAATAAAATGCATCCCTATAAAATGATACCTATTCAGGAGCTCATGGAAGGGACCATTGATCCCTTTTCGATTGAGGACAACTTGAATGGCGATAATTATTTGGCACTACTTTATAGTGATGTCATTCCAAGTTTATCATATTTATATCCTGATCCAGGAAACCCTCAAGCTGCAGTGAGTACGATATGGTTTCAACAGCATGGAACACCACCACATTACCAAGTTAATGTATGGCAATATCTCGATGCAACATTTCCCAATCGGTGGATAGGGCGGCGAGGATCGATTGAATGGCCATCGTGATCACCTGATCTGTCATCATTAGATTTATTTTTATGGGGATATGTACAAAACTAAACCTACAGTTTTGAATGACTTGAAAGAACAAATAACGCTTGCCAATAGGTCGGTCACGCCTTATATGTTAATAATGTTAGGAGACAGTTTTAGTTGAGATTAGGATATTGCCAAGACGTTCGCGGTGAACATTTTGAACATGTACTTCGTTAACATCCATGATTTTTTTATCTTAAGCGTTAACATTTTTGAATTGAGAATGAAGAGACCTTTCAAACTATATATCACAAACCTATCCTTCCCATTAGAAAAATTGGAGGTTGTGCCTATCATTCAAAGGGGGTTGAAGGTAGGGGTGGCATTTTCACGTTGAAGAATGTCAAATTATAATTTAAATTTGACATGTTTCGGGATTTTTTTTTAATATATACAGTTACCGAAATAATAAATTTATTCCACTTGGCTTTTACACACTGTATATTGTGGGCGATCACATTACAACTGAATAAGTATCGTTTTTTCCTCTGACATCTGCCTCAACCAGCTGAGTATCCTTGTTTGCTGTTTTTAACCCGGTACTGAGTTCCGCGTCTATCAAAAATTTACCATTGAAAATCGGTAAACTGTCTGTGAACAATTAGAACCACTTGTACGAAGAGCAGACGTTTAAAAAATTCAATCTAACATTGCAACACTGACATCTCTAAAGCGTTTGTGAACGTATTCGTGTAATCTATTCTCGAATGGATATATCTAAGAGTTATTGTTAGGTGTTCGAGTTTATTATAACATTGAGCAACAATAAAATCCTACACAATGACGGTCTAAGTGGTATTAATGAGATGGCTTGTCGCTAATATTGTACATATCGAAAGTTTATTCATTGACGCATTTTGAACACTACTAGTTTATTTTTGTTTTTAAATATAAATTTAACGATTTATATTATCTTAAAATTAGTAGAATTGAAAAAATAATTAGTAAACTATTTGGAAAAAAACTGCATTGATGACTATGTCTTCAAGGAAAGAAGGAAAGGATTAGAAAATTAAAAAAAAACATATTAGCGACGTAATTAAAATAGAAATATTGAAGTTCCAAGAGACAGTCAATTGTTTTTAATGAATACCTATTAGGTACATTAAATTGAAAGGCGATTATTTTTTAGGACTTCTCCATCATTATACTTAATTGATTATTCAATTTTAAAACGATGGAAAAAAGTGATTTCCTTGTAATTCGAAGTTCATATATTTGGTAGTAGTCGTTCCGAATATACTTTCTCTTGTAGTTTGTATCTGAAAAACTTTCTGTGTATGGCCTACACATTTTTGTTCTCGTGAATTCATTTATTTTTTGGAATGTTTAGAAATTTTTTTGTATAATGATGGAGTAGTGAAAAATCAAAAATCTGTTTCACGTACATTAGAATGCTGTAGAAATGAAACTTCATACCTTGCCGCCCACAACAGAAAACAAGAAAAATGTACAAATATAGATTGCGAAATTGCTAAAAAATAGGATAATATATTTTTCAAATCACAGAGATATCACACTACGTTATAGGTACAGTATCAACAAAATATTCTGTTGTCTGCATAAAATAAATTCTTCACTGTGCAGCAATTATCTGAGAAAAGAAGATGAAAAATCAAGAAAATAATTTTTTGTTTTATTGAGTTGAAAAAGGCTTTCAGTTGTGATAGAAAAAATAATGAATATTAAAACAAGAGAAATAGTTATGGTGTCTACATTCACGAAGAATGAAGTACTATTGACAAGTGAAATAGGTATGTGAGAGTGTGAAACAAAACCATGGTATGGAAAGTGACTAAAACTCAGCTAGAGAAATGACTGGAGATAGAAAAAAATAAAAATTTTTAGAAAAGAATAGACAAGTCAAATGAAAGAAACATCTGATAGGTAATGACAACAAATAAGAGAGTATAATTTGGAATATGTACCCTGAGGAAAGGAATATTACAGGAAGAAGAGAAGGAATCACTGAGAGTAAGAAGAATCAACAAAATAGAAACGACGATAGTAGAAAAGAATTGAGGGGTATATCGGCCACAGAGCTGATGGAACAGAAGAAATGTTTGTGTACAACTGCCAACTGCAAGAAGTGTGTGAATCAAGACCAATAGAAAAGAATGAAAGAGATAGAAGTATCGAAAAAACTGGTACGATGAAGTAGGAGCTATGCTGGAAGAAAAGAAAAATGACTAGGTAAAATGACTGGATATAGGAAAAAGAGTCAAGTAAAAAAAGCCTCTGTTTCTGCGGGTACAATAAGAACATTAAAGCACATTTTAGATACTTCCCCCTTGTCATGATTTCCTTGTGAAACCCACTTCAAAATTATTCAATACTCATTTCTCTAGACAGACATTGTGAGGACAACAATTGTACAAGACGTCAATGCATGTCTTTTATCTTATTATTAACAGTAAGAAGTACAACGACGAAGGGTAATTGGTTCATCCAGTAGCTTCCCAGAAATTTATACAATTTCTTTTCAATCTCAAAAAACATCAAAGCAGCATTTCCCCAGTTATTCGTCAGTAATTTATTGCTCCATTATGGCCATTGTAATGTCCTTAACAATCGGCAAACAAGTGCATAACAATAAAACACATCTATCTCAATGACTACTCTCCAACGTCTATTCGACATGTGAGGAGAAACAAATGAATCAGTTCGAGAGCGGTAGTGAATCGCGTGGGCGCTGCGATTGTGTTCCCGACATGTAAATAATATCAAGATTAATTCTCGGAATAGCACAGAACGTTCGCTAGAGCTAACGGCTAGCGGTGTTTAGTTTGCCATTTACATATGTCATAACTCAGATGTTTAACCTGCATTTTTCGAAACGATGTACAACACTGAATTGCCTTGTACTTCTCTCTGACTGGGACGTTAATAGCTGCATTTTCAGGTGCTCGATGCTGGGAACATCTTCGTACGATCATCCATTAGCGGATATATTACTTTTTAGTTGCTTGTGATGGCTTACTGATAGCGATGACAGGAAGCCAGCAAACCTCTTTGGAAACGGGCTATTGAACATGAGAATTTGTACTTTTATTGCGAAAGTTTTTTAAAATCATGTTTTGGTAGTCCCATCCAATGTCTTGTGTCTCTTATTCGGATGATACCATAATGCATAGAAACCCTGGTGCTTTCACTGATTAGCTTTTGTTTCGTCAAAACTTGCTGCTACTGATGAAGCTACTGTATAGCGGAACTTGTCTTTAATACAAGTTATTGTGAAAATTCTATAATCATGGATAGTGTTATTGATTTTCATCAAGTAACAGGTCAGAGTATTCAAAATAGGCGTTTTACGGTGTCTCCCATGAGCTGCTGCTGGCAAAGCTCGAGCACTATGGGATAAGGGGAACCGCACTGAACCTTTTAAGGTTCTATTTGACCAACCGTCAACAAGTGTTGTCGGTCAACGGAACCACTTCGCCACAGGCTCATACTAATCATGACGGGCCACAGGGATCCGTCCTTGGGCCACTGATGTTCACCATTTATATCAAGGATGTACTCAATTACTTGCTTCCGGATATCTGTTTTGCTTTTGCTGATGATATTTCGTTAATAAATTCACACTATAGTCGATTTGTACTCGATGAACAAATGGCAACTACTGCGTCTGAAGCCGAACTGTGGTCTACGACAAATAAATTTAAAATAGACAATGATAAGACCCAGCATATCATATTCTGCTCTAATAAAAACATTTCGAATGGATCCACTATTAAATTTCTGGGGATAACTCTCGATGATGAATTAAAGTGGAATAGCCACATAAACCATCTTTGCAAATGTCTAGCCAACTATTTTTGCTGCATAAATATTGTGGACAAAGATGTGCTATTGACTACAGACCACTCTCTCTTTCATTCGCATATAAGCTATGGTACCATTTTATGAGGAAATTCTAAACAGACTCAAGAGTATTCAAGTTGCAAAAGAGGGCGTTGGGAATAATTGGAGGTACGCACTACGGCCAACCTTGTAAGCCACTTTCCATTAAAAATCAAATAATGCCACTTTCTTGCATCTATATACATCAAACCCTTATTGAATTGTACAGAAATAGAGGAAATCTAAAGTTGAACTCAGACTTCCACAATTCTTCTACCCAAAATAATACACAGGTGAGGCCAAACAGGTTCAGACTGAAAATATCTTCCTCCAACTCTCCCAACTTAAATTTGTATAATAAACTTGGTGTTATCCTGACAAAGCTCAGTTTGTATTTTTTCAAGAAAAAAATAAAAAAAAATTGAATAAACATTGCTTCTATTCAATAAAGAATATATGAACTCCACAATTCACTAGTCCATTGCTTTTAGTTATATAAAATTGCAATGCCCGTAATCGCTGCATTTGTACTGCACATTCAAGATTTCACATTCTTTTACATACCTATATTTATATATTTTTTTATCTCTACATTTATATGAGTATTGTTACTGTGCATCTTGTGATATCTCCTAAATTTGAACTGCTACTCGTGTAATTTATTCATTATATAGTCAATAAAGTTTACTTTACTTTACTTATAATACGTGTAAATATTGCAACTTTTTCCACACTCATCAAATGTGGTATGTGGGACTTTTCTCATTGAGTTTTTATAGTTGATCTATAGAATCACTCTGTTCATCTCGTTTCTGGGGTTTGTTCTTTTTCTTTATTATCTGTGTGAAAGCAGAACTCAATAAGAACTGGAAAAGAGCAATCAAGAATGCATGATTCTCATTTTCTTCTTCTTCCATATAGAAAATCAAAGTTCTTCTGCCTAGTTACTATATTTTCTCATGTATAGGTTCGTTTTCACCTTGATGAATTAGTATTCATGTGCATCTTGGGAAGGTTTTTGGTTGGTCTTCATTTCGATGGTTATAAGTATTTGTTGAATGTTTGGTGCTTTGGTTTATTGTTTTTTGCAAACCAAGGGCATCGTGAAATGTTATTTTACTCTGATAAGTGTATGTGTATGGTAATGTCAAAAATTATCAAAAAGAGCAAAATATTAATTATTGCATGGCTACATGTTGGTGGTGATGATGATTATAAAAATAAATTTGAAACAGTAACCACCGAACTTCAATCAAGGAATAATGAAAAAAGCACTGTGAGACAGGCGATTGAATAATTTGACAAAAGTTGCTATCAGTGATGTCAGAAATTATAGAGAAAACCGTAAACCACCATATACTTAAATATTTGTAAGGCTTTAACATCTTGAGCGATCATCAATAATGCTTTCGGAAACGAAGATCATCAGGCGACCTTCTATCGTATGTTACCCATATTTGGAATAACGCAATCGAGAATCATGGAGAGTCAAGAGCTGTTGCGCTCGATATTTCTAAGGCCTTTGACCGTGTGTAGCGTGAGGGTTTGCTGGCCAAACTTCGATGTTATGACTTGTCGGATCATTTTTGTGTATGGCTCTCAAGTTTCCTGAAAGAACGTTCCCTGCAAATGGCCGTCGTCTTTGGAGTATTGTTCTCATGTATGTAGCTGAACATTCCCTGAAGCTGATGGATTTCATTCAGAAAAGAGCAATCCGCCTGATTAGAGACGCATACATAACTTGCAACCTTGATAGTCTGGAACATCGAAGAAAGGTTGGAGATTTGTCTCTCTTCTATAGATACTTTCACGGGAAGTGTTCAAGGGACATTTGATTCCACAAAGAGCGGTGCATATCAGAAATAGGCGACGGACTGTGGCTGCTTTTCGTTTTGAAGTTCAACTCAGTACACCTCGAACTTCACTGTTTGAAAAATCTTT
>WOGR01011929.1:0-10381 GCA_015342045.1 Leptinotarsa lineolata | reverse complement strand
GGCGTTATAAGAAATGAAGGCCTACTGATTGTACCTCCCTTTAGAACGAAATATTTCAGACGGTCATTTGGCTACCAAATATATTCTGTGTGCAAACTAGTTCTGAATATCATAGGAACACAAAATATTAATTAACTCAGAAATTTTTCAAAAATCATATTTTTGAATCTCAAATTCATCAAGAATGATTCTTTTAGTTTTCGGGTCAATTTTTTTGAGTTAGGAAAAATACAGGTGAAAATGATAAGAATAAAATAGAGGTTATGGGTTTCTACTTCTCCATCTTCCTACAACTAAGAAAAGAAGAAAGCAATTGTAATATATAGTATAGTATTTGGAAAAGAAAACAGTGCTTCAAACCGTGCATGTTTGATGCTATATTTCCCAACATTTTTATGACGATAAAGTATCATTCACAGCATTCCTTGAAAAAAATTGCATCATTGAAAGGAGAGATGATATAGACTGACTACAAACTACCATTTGAAATGAAATTCATTGAGTACATGAAAGCTTTCCACTGAATCAAAATCTATAATTTGTATCTGAAATTATTTTTTCGAATCATGATGAATTCGTGTCCCTCTGCACCCCTGAGATTTTTCAAAATCATCATTACACATATTTTTTTCGATATATAACTCACCAGCATTGAATTCTTCAAGGTCTTCCATAACTCTGACAGCCGCTTCGACGGCATCCAGTGCACTTCCACCACCTTTCAGAATTTCATAACCTTTTTCAACAGATTTTTTCACTCCCGAAATTTTCCCCGCCTTCCATACATCAGGGATATCTCCAGCCCCTCCGTGTACAATAATTATTGGGTTCATTTTGAAAGTACCCGATGCAAAGGAACGCATGCAATTCGAATGAATGAGCCAGAGATTAGTAAACAGCATATTGTTCCTCTTATCATTTTGATAACTGGGTAAACAACACAATGACCTTATCATAACCATAGAAACATATGTACGTATTTACATAAAGCTCAGTGTTTACGAATGTAATAATCTTTTGATGTATTTTATAATTTTACAGAATATTGAAATTGATACAATTATTGTTATAATGTAGAAGTAGTAGTAATGAACATATAGTTCTCAGCTGAAACTGAGTTATGAACCAGAAAGCGAAAAAAGTTTTTTTTGTCATAACATTTTTGTTTGACTCATGAAAACGAATAACTCAACTTTTGGAATAACTCAATAACTATTTCATAACATGAACAAACTGTCTGGAAATTAATTCCCTACTTCACAAGATATATTTTTATGAAGTCACAATGAACTGAAGAGACTGAAAAGTAATATTTCGTAAATGAATTTTATTTCGAAATGACCGATTACTTTCTTTCATGTCAAAAACACGGTAGATGATGCTATTCATGAAAATGGTTATAATAATTGAACTTCAAAAAGCAAAAAGGCTAGATATATTTTACTTGAATTGCGATGAACCACTAGCGAACAGAAATTAGTAAAGAAAACGAGCAAAGTTAGTTGATTACTAGAGGAACTAACGATAAAAGCATTACCCACATTCCAAAGTAAGTGTATCTGAATGTTCTGGTAGTAGAGAATCCAAACTCATTTTACATGTATTGCCTAACCTAAATACAATTTACTGGTAGGCCATCTCGTGTCGAAAAGTTGAAACTCGCTCACATTCATTCCTGATGAAATAGATCACCATTCCACAAGTTTTGTATATAGTATATACAAAGCCACAAGTACTTGCATCACAGAAAAATTGTAGATTCCTGTGGAGATTTCAAAAAGTTTAGTAGCAACGAAAAAGCTATCTGTACACAATGAGACAAAAAATATTATATCCTACTTTGAATGATTCCTATGGTGGGTAGAAGTTTTGTATGTTGTCTATACCAGGTGTTTCAAATTCGTCACTTACCATTGGGATCTCAGAAACTGTGAGAGATACGAAGATGGTTAAATTGGGGAAAAGTTGCGCATTTACCTGATGAACAATATGTCGTTGAAATTCCGAGTATATCCGAAATATCCGGAGATATCCGGAAAAACCAGAAATTTCGGATAATAGTTTTTATTTTTTGCTAGATTTTCTTGCTACAAAATGGTATTTTCAGATTTACTATCCGATAATATTATTTCCTGTTGACATGTCTGAGAATAATGATGCATTTATAGACAGGGCTATTCAAATTAGTTTCTCTACATGGATATCTCGTAAACAATAAGAGGTAGAGTGTCGGGTGAATTGTGGCAAAGTTGCGTATTCCAGAGACATTTTCAATGATGTAAAAATATCAAATATAGCTCCTTTAGTACGAAAGAAGCTATATTCGATATTTTTACATCATTGAATAGTTCTCTGAAATATGCAACTTTTGTCACAATTTAATCAAAACTCTACCTCTTATTGTTTACATGTACAGAAATGAATTTGAGTAGCCCTGTATACTGAGAAGAGGATTGGTCTTGAGTCTGTTTTTTGAGGTACAATGTCAATATGTCTCTTTTCATGCAGGTGTGTAATATGGGAATATTCATTCCATGGGCGCTTATTAACCCTTTCAAGCCGACATTTTTTTTCAAAAAAAAAAACTTTATTGTACCAATTGAGTTGTTGTTTGTGTTATGAAAAACAAACGAAAAACATTAAAAAGGAAATTTATTGTTTTGTTTTTGCAAAATTCAACAAAGAAATGTGGTTCCATATCAGGACCACAAGGAAAATCAAACACAAAACTTGAAAAAATCGAATTCAAAAAACAGTTTTCGGTCAAACAAGTCCGACATTACAACTGGAGCAGGGCCATCTTGTTCGGTGGGGCTCCGAACGTGAACTACAATTTGCGCATCTGCCTTTTTTAGGTATTGCTGGATCAGCACCAATAAGTCCTGCGACTACAGCTAGTCTGAAATCTTTCAAATTTAGACTTTTTGTGGGTGTTCGGTCTCTGAATGTAATGAAGCTATTGACAATGCTCAAGTCTAAAAAGTGCCAAAACAATCGGTGCCCCCATTTTCTTGATTTCCTATTCACTTTGTATAAAGATAGAAACATATCAGATTGATCCACGTGCCCCACGTGACCGGTTTCATAGGCATATTTTGCCGGAACCCAATTCGGCCTTTGAATTTCATCATGGACTCATTTATACTCTGGTGTTCGTTGGGTTTATAACTCTCCAAATAAGTTTTTGGAAGAATATCAATCAACAGTCTGAGTTTATATAATTTATCAAAGCCAGCCTCACCCTTTTTCGATTGAACTGTGTTGTCGTTCAAGTGTATATTGCTCAAGAGCCAGTCAAATCGATCACGAGACATCTCGAAGAAATATATGCATCCCTCATCTGTATTGAAGAGGACCAATAATCTCTATAACTCGATTTCTTCGTAAGACCCATCATTAGATTTATACCCAGGAAACACCTCATTTCTTTGCGTCTGTTGGAAGAAACCGTTCGCCGTATCGCTGAGTTCCATACAAATTTGTTTGAAATATCAGAATATCAATGAGGTCCGGGGTGAACAAATGAAGGAAAATATCGGTGGGACTCTCAGCATCAACAGAAACACTTGGACCCACACGGATGTGCTTTATTAGCACAATTTCCATATTCAGTCCATTCGAAACGTCTTGTAGCAATGTTTATTAGAGGAAGTTCATCTTCGCTATCAAATTCATAATTTATTTTACTGCTTGCAATAACTGTATGCTGGATAGGTTCATTATCAATATTTTCTGTGGGCTCAATATTTTCAATAAAATTATTCGTGCCTTGGTCCTCCAGATCGTCAATATCCATTTCCTCCAGATCATCTACGAATGGAGCTTCTGAACTAAACGAGTCGATATCTGAAGGAAGTTCGTCCAAAAAAGCATAGACCTCATCTGAAGTTACTTTATTTTATTCAGGTTCATGATTCAATCTGAAAAAATAAATGGAATAAATAAATAACGTACAAAAGCCTAGTGGTTCCTTTTGGGACCACATAGTTTTATAACCTGTATCATAGATCCACTTAATTTTTCACCCAAATGGGACCTTACATTATAATTTATGATACCAAACAAACATAACACTCACCTCAATATTATTTACAAACATCAAAAGCAGACAAAATAATGTTTTCAAAATATTTGTTTACATAGGTACCGCGTGACCTTGTCAGCTATTCAAATGTACCTCACACTTAGGGCGCCTCGAACTAACTAAAATCAAATCAGCGACGACAGAGGTATCTAACAACGTATAAACATCTGTGGTCCCAGCTAGCGCTTACTAGGCAATCAGGAAAAATTCTTATATTTGTGGAACTTTGACGGGACCACCTGACGGCAAAGGGTTAAAATAAATTTTAAAAACTGACACATGTGTTAGTTTTGAATTTCTTTCACATACTCAAGTTGGTTCAATGTTCGTGAGTATTTCTAGTTCATTTCGAATAATAGATTCAATGAAATTCCGTATTGGAACTAGAGAATCCCTCGTCACACTAAATACTTATGTTGTTGAACTTTCTCAAGACAAGCTTCTCATTGTTGTGTTTTCTAATACTTTCAAATCAGCATGGTTCACCTCGCTAACAGTTCATAAACAAATTTCATCTGTACATATGCATAATTGTCACATAAAATTACATAATCAACAGAACTGTTTTCGCA
The DNA here is from genome assembly GCA_015342045.1 of Leptinotarsa lineolata. NCBI lineage: Eukaryota > Metazoa > Arthropoda > Insecta > Coleoptera > Chrysomelidae > Leptinotarsa > Leptinotarsa lineolata. Next base: position 5,725 of record WOGR01011929.1, on the reverse strand, counting down.
ATTTGTATTTTTGGCAACAATTGGCATACATGAAAAGTACGTAAAAATGATCTAAATTATACAATTCTAAACTCAACATGAGATTAGCATACAGAAATTTGCATAAAAGTTATGAAAAATTATTTCTTGATTATTTATTAAAATCGTTTGTTTTTCAGAAACATCGGCAACAATTTGATAACATCTTTATCTTCTGATGCATTTCCTTTGATGAGGAAACTTGTGGTTCTGTAAGTACTTTTGAATTAATTGTATTGAAATTTTTCAAGTTATAAACCAAACATTTCCGAATTATTGAAATCATCACCTTGTTATCATGTAATCGGTCATTGGCCATCGGTTATGCGTCTTTTATTGTCAAAAAACGCTCATTTTACCAGTTTTAGTGAAATGTAACCGCTATGAAGTAGATATATTTTGATAACACTTTGCACTGCCATATGTCACTGATCACCTAGATCCTGCTGTAGAACCAAGAAACTTTATAGATATAACTGAAAAATAACTGAAAATGTATCTTCGACTCTAGAAAATCCAGAACTATTAGATTCTGCTCCTGAATTAGATATTAGCACCATAGAAATCATGCGTCACATCAAAACTGCGAATGAGCTAACTACGAGTTGTTCAGCGGTACAAAAAAAACTTTGCCATCGAAAATTTAAGGAAAACGTAACCGCGGAGAATAAATACAGTTAGCAGACGCAAAAGGAAATTTACTGTTTTGACGGATACTCCTGAAAAGAAAGCTTTACAAATGGAATATGAGGAAAAAACAGAAAAATATAATAAAGATAATAGTAAAGAAAAAGTGGTAGGAAAGGGGAAAGGGAAAGGAAAAGGTGAATCCACGAAATACAAAAACGAAGTAGAAAGAGTTAAGAAAAGAGTTTTTATATTCAGATTCTGATTCTGAATCTGAAGAGTGGTATTGTCTAGTTTGTGAACTTTATAGTAATTTAAATGAAGACAAGTGTAGTTTGTAAAATTGGGGCGCATGTTGGATGTGTAAAAGAAGACATTATTTTTTGTTTGTATCAACTGTAACTCAGATGAAGACCGAACTTGATGACTCTTCATTGATTAAGATACATGTCACAGGTATATGTGTGTGATTATATCATAGCCAGCGCGAGTGCAGGTGATACGAATATTTTGTCTACTTCAAAACCTTGCAGATAAAGTGAAAGAGTAACACAAAATGGACTCAAGTGTGTTTCATGTGGTAACAATTGTGTTGCTAATCTGAAGAACATTCAAGTGTTTGATGATGAAACAAAAATTTTTGTGACTCCAAAGACATAACTAATGCAAACAAATAGCCCAAGAGTCCACGACAGCCAGATCTTCGTTATTTTATAAAAGCTGAAAGTTTTTCTGTACATGTCCCCTATATAGGTAAGAACGACCAGCGACTATAGAGTTTGGGTTGTGGTTACTTGGGCAGGTAACAAGTAGTAAAGGAATATAAAATAGTACCTATAATTCGTTAAATTATGAAGCTCAATATTTTTATATTTTATTTGGGAAATTTCTTGAAATCTCGTCATCCATTGCCGGACACTTATGACAGTTGCTACCCTCTGTCAAACACCCCTAAACTTCAACATATTATAATCGTACTCTCGTTATAGTATGAAAGCTGAATTTTATACATATTTCTTCAAGACCTATAAAAAATGTTACCTCAATAGTTAGACAGTTTTAACGGTTTTTACATCTTGCCAGACACATTGAAAGTCCGGTGTAGATGCGAGCGCGAATGCTTAGTCGATTACGATCTTTTGAGATATCCAATAAAAAATAATTTTATTACGTCGAAAGCCATGCTGTCAATCAAAACATTTTATTTCAATATTATGAAATACAAAATGAAGTATGATTACATGTAAAGAGAGATATTCAATAAATTTTTCATAAATTCCATCATTGTCGTCGATATTTTCATTTTCTTCGTCACTTCTCCTTCAGTCTATGTCATCATCGTCGTTGATATCGTTCTTCGTCAGTTTCTGAACAAAAATAAGCAAGATTATACAATTATAAATGATTAAAAAATTATATTCAATAATTTGTCATAATAATTACATACCTAATTGAATTTTGAGCAAATCACTAACATAACTTGGTAGTTGTTTCCAAAAATTTCTTCAATAATCAACGCACACTTCATGCAAATACACTAAATAACAGCGTCCTTTCTTAATTACGTCTTCCTCGATGATGTCACTTATTTCCGATGAAAATGCCTTTTTCTGAATGGTTTTTCAGAAGAGGATATTCCATTATTGAAACTAGTTCTACATTCTGTATGATGAGATATTTATGGACTGGAATTTGTTTTACGTTTTTTTAATAATTCTGCATAAGTGCTCCTCTTGACCTTCGATTTCGGGTGATGACTATTTCTCCGACAGATGACTATTTATGTCATTCGAGTTCTTCCACCTATCCCTTCTTTCCTCTCAACACTTCACCGGTTTAGCGGGAGATGGCCGTTTGGCGGGAGTTGATCGTTACCCACTCGATAATGGGTTTCCATATGTTGCGTATCTTTACGCTAGCTTGGCTGAATGTATCATTGGACAACATATATGCAGCTTCTTCAAATTTCCTCCTAAATCGGTGTTTCTTCTTATGGATGATCTAAGCTTGGGACCACGTGATGTTATGTTGATCAGTCCAAACATGCTCTGCTATTTCCGATTTGCTGGTTTCTCCTCGCTGTTTGTGTTTCTTGATCTCTGCAATGCGGACTTTCAGTGGCCTTTTAGTTTCACTCAAAGCCTACCACGCCGACGAACTGGGTTCAATTCATATACCGGTGAATTTTTTTTATTTAATTTCCCTCGGCTGTCGATGACTACTAAGACTACGTGACTGGTACGCGACAAGAGGGCTCAAAGGTGAAGGCTCGAGGGGTGAGGCGGAGTTCCTCTTTGAATCTCTCCGATACTCATTACATCCTTCTCAGCATCGATTACGTCACACTTTTCTCTCTTTCACTCACTAAAGTCTCTCTGGAACACCAACGATGCGTGACCTTGAAATGCGCTAGTACCCGCTTTGTATCCATACTATTGACAAATAGCTAATATGATTTCCTTGCGAACAGAACCACATTTTCAGCCCTCTTATCCTACCACAAAAAGTTGATAGATTTGATCGAGGCATGCGATTATCCTTCTGGAATCTTCTGCAATTTTAGTAGGACAGTATTGATCATGATTGCTATCGGAGATTCATAATTACGGAATTCGAGAAAATGCCTTGCACTGGGTTAATTCTTTCGTAAAAAATAAAAAACAGTATGTCAGCATCCTGAGTGACGAAAACGGTATAATGAACTTGTTGTAAAATGACCTGTAAAATGACTTGTCTCACTGGCGCAGCCCAGAGATTGGCGCTGGGTCCAATTTTATTTTTATTATATGTGAATAAAATCGACAAACATATCGATGAAGCATTCGTCGTTATGTATGCATATATCTTCATTAATATCAGAAAAAAAAATGACATCTTGTAATCAAAGTGTGACATTGTTTTGAAGAATTCAATTTGTTTCCATCACCAAAAGGAAACGTGCTCGCAAATAAAAATTCAAATCGCTAGTTCGAGCATAAAAAATGTAAACTCCAATTAAATTCTTCGAAATAGCTATAGACCAAAACCTTGATTGGAAGATTCATTAATGTATCGTAATGAATGAAATGAATTTTCTTGCAAATATCTTCAGGACTATAAAGTCTATTTTACAGAAAAATCAGTTGCTCTTACTCTATCATAGCTAAGCAAATTTCTGTCTAAGATATGGTTTATGTCTTTGGGGTTATCCAATTTTTTTGTTTTCTATAGCTCAGAAGTAGTAGATTCAAATAATTGCAGGAATAAAGAACGATTACTCATGCAGGAGCACATTCAAGGAACTAGGTGTTTTAACTCTGCCATCTCTATTAACTTTAGAAATGTGTTCATATATATTTGAAAACAAAAGTGAATTGAAACAAGTGGAAGAGATATTCACTTCAGAGACAAAAAAATATTATGTGCTATTTTTTAAATGCATTATTTCAGAAAATGCTCCTTCGTACTCAGGCATGAAAATATTCAATAAATCACCATTCTATGTCAAGCACAGCCAAAAAAAACATAAAGGAATTTAAAAGGCGTATACAAAAAATTTTATCGGAGAATAGTATTTATACAATCTGTACGAGTTTTATGATGAATATTCGAATCACTCGTGTAACTGTGTGAGGTTTTCTTTAGGTATTAGGTTGAGTTTGATGGCTATTCTTATAAAAATTCAAAATTGTCGATAAATAAAATAAATAAAACTACTACTACTACAGGTATGGTAAAATGTATTTTAATGTTATTTTGGAGTAAAAAATAAAAAAAATAATAAAGATTCAATTGTCACGTTAATCAATTAGGAAGTTGTAGTTATTGTTAATTTGATAAGAAGTATAATGAACTGAAAGAATTTGTTTAAGTTGTCAGTAAATGCAAAAAGTATTATATTCTCGTTTTCATTATTGGTTTTTTTGCTCAAAATAATAGAGAAAGAATTGAAGTATGAATATATATTGAACTATTCGTTACTTAAACTATAGATGGCAAGATGTATCCATTTATTTGAAAATTTTTTCACGCCCATCTTCCTGATTTCTGTCATATTTTGCTTATTTGAAATTATTGCTGAAAACTAAGGAAACTTTGGTCTAATTGTAATGAATATTGATCTTAATATTGTGATAATATACAGACTGATCCACGGTGGATTAGACATTTATGGTAAACCAGACAATGGATCACTTTCAGAATTCAATAAAAGGCATATTCGGACATTTTCTATACAACTGAAATATTTTTGACAATGTGGTTTACCATTTCTATTGAAAATTAGTAGCAATTTTGATTTTTCATATAGAACACCATGTCTGTAATATTATTTTCAAAATCTACAACAATCATTCGACAAAATTTCTTGATATTTTTCTATACCTATCTGTTACCGTTTTCGAAATATGAAATAATTTCGATTTTATCCTTCGGAAATCATGACCTGTAAAAATGCTAATATATTCGAGTTAAGAAATACTATGAGACCAAAATTTGGTCCAGTTAGATGATGACTTGGGAGTTTCCCAAACTTCAGCATTATCTCCGTTACTTCAATACATGGTGGTGAAAAAAATCCAGTATTTTTGTTCGCTTGAAAAAGTGACTGAAAGTTGATTATTTTGAATGTAACACCCTGAGTATCATTACAAATTCAGAAAGCTGTTAAAATTTGCTTTCTTTCTGTGTATCATACCTAACTAGTCAAGTTTCGGACTCATGAGCATTTATTTGTGAAAATGTTCCTTCAGAGTAGTAATACCATTCGATATTTTGTAATCAGGCTACGATTACTATTTGTCAGTAACGTTGTGACATTCTTCTAATGATATTGACATTTTCGTCACTCCAAAAGTTTCAAATACCTCTGAAACAATGAATCGAAACTATTCAAACGAAGTTATTATGAATTTGTTTATAATTTTTGGACTGTGTGATGGAATTATCAGCAGAACATGTAGAAAGTTCAAAGAAAGATATTTCAATCTACCGCTTGTAACAAAACAGCAACACCACGACGAGGGCGAGCTGGATGGGTTTCGTGCACTTGCCAATTAATCTGAACAAAAACTCGGGCGTTTTTCAACACTTTTTATTTCCC
>WOGR01011928.1:0-10381 GCA_015342045.1 Leptinotarsa lineolata | reverse complement strand
GTTGAAGTGTTTTGTTATATCGAAAGTGAAATAAAGTTGAGTTTATTATTGTTCAGTGTAGTCAATTATTATTGAACCCACGGGTAAAAACGTAACAATATTATAAATGATATTCTTCCACAATCTGAAAATTGTACGCTTGCCTGCAATTTTTGTATTAAAATGCCTCATTTTTAAGATCTGTGGATTTTTGAAATCCGAAATTGAACAGAGTTGGCAGGTACATTAACCATGTGCAATAGAGTTTTGCAATGTTCTCTAGGAGATGCATTAGTCAACATACTAAGAACTTTCTTCAGCTGTCTAAAATGATAATAGAGACAAGGAAGTTTTCTCTTAAAATAACTTCAGAGTTTATTTTAGAATGAAACAAAGAAAAATATACAGTTTTCATTAAATTGATGGATGTAGCCTTTACTACATGGTAAGAGATCATCATTAAAAATGAGAAATGAAAATTTTCTGTTTTCTACTACTTTTATTGGTAACTAAGGTAACTGCAGTTTTGTCATATAGAAAAATTTTCATTTAATGCAAAAGTTTGCCTTTTAACACATGTCAGCAATAAGTCTATTGTCAGCTAACGTTGAATCACCAATACACTGACGTTGAATCAAGATTTTCTGGGATTGATCATACACTCTTACTAGATTGATTGTGCTGCATTGGAGTCAAAGGTGTGGCAAACAATTGAATTGCTTCATACTTGATAGATAGATATGGTGTCTTTATAATGGACTATTGTTAAAACATATCAGAAACTTCTTTATAAAGCAGATTATGAACAATATCAGTTATTTGATAAAAATCTATCAAAACCATTGAACAAGTAAATTCTACTGAATTTCTTGGCATTACTACAGGCAATAAGATGACACGTTAGGAACACAACGATGTTCTTGCGCAAATACAGAGAATTGTATGCTTCAGATTAGGCAGCTACAGAGAACAGTACTTTGGAAGTATTGAAATTGGCCTGTATGGATTTGTCCAGTCCTCATCACCATATGGCCTGATATTTTTAGACAATTCAGCTCATATCCATAAAATATTTGTTAGGAAAAAAACGAGCTCCTACCATGGGAACAAATCTGAGGATTTCATATAAACTAGTTATTTTCCCGTTACACTGCCTTCTTTACCGTTATCAAAGTTCTCCAGGAATAATTTTCATGAATACTTGGAAGAAAATATGTTTAACTCTAGATAATTTTTTATGTAAAAGTCTGCTCATTTTATATGACATCATGTTGTTTTCTCCTTTACATATTGTTATTTCAATGTTCTACTGACATATAATAGTTCTTTCATTTATGAACCCATGGTAGTTATTTTAATGAATACCTATGTCATTTTTGTATTGTTGAAGCTTGTAGGTTCTGTTATGACTAGTTAAATGAGTTTACATGTGTTTTTATAAGTTTATATCGACTTTAAGGATGAATAAATTTGGTTTGATAAAAAATGACAAATTTGTTGCATGGAGACACTTTTGTTGAATGTTGAATTTTCTTTGCCAGGTATTTTTATGAACAATATTTTTTCTAACTACTCATACAAATGAATCAATACATACCCAAGAAGAACGGAAGCAGCTTCTGGTACACGAAACACCTGCAACAAGAACTCTGTTGAAAAAATTGTGTGTTTGTGTATATATAAATGATTACCTCTCTGAAATGTTTGTAAAAATTATTTAGATAAGTGAATGAATGAAAAAATAAAATAAACTAAAGAAATTGTATAAGAATAACCAGTTTAGTGTTGATGATAATTTAAAGTGCTTTATGAAGACTGTCCTTTTAGATACTTACTTTCCAGCCCAAATTCTCGAAAAATGTGCACAATCTTGTTTGGCCGGTAGTCTTTCCACCGCAGGGTCCTGAAAATAATTAACTGTAGGATTAAATATATAGGAAAACAATGAAGACACTCACCCCCAGTCAGTACCACTTTGTACACTATATGGTCATCGTTATTTTTCTCCATTGTAATTGTTTTACACTTTTCCCTTAAGCGAATGATGAATGAACCCAATATGGATATAGAGGAACCAAAATTAAAACAGACTGCACTGGCAGAAACTACCGTAGCACATTATAAGGGTTTATTTTCAAAATACTCCATTTCAAACATTTCGCCACATTTATGAAACCGCACGCGGCTGCCGACGGAATGCCAAATGCAAAATACTTTAATACATACACACACACAGACACACAGAACAACAGATTGCAAACTTCCGAACACGAAACCAACACTGAACAGAACTACAGAAACACATAGTTGCTTTCTTATTTTGGCATCCCTGATATGGTAACATAGCACGTTTTGTTCATAAAACAGTTCCTTTTCTTCGGTACAAATTCTCGTTTCATGATTATAATTAAAAATCTCCCTCCGAATCACTCCCAATTTTATTTCCGAATGAACAATTTTTTTTCTAGAAGTGTGCGAAAATTTTACTCCGCGCAAGAAAGTTTTTCAGTAACCTTTTTCTTGCATACTGATATTTGAAGACATCATTACCGCTAGGTGAAGCTACAAAACTAAGGGATAACAAAGAAATAGATATTTCATATCAAAACTTCTACAAGATTTTTTGATAATAAAATCAGTCATAACATGTTTTTTCAGGGAGTACCTCTTTGACATTCATATGAAAAATTGCTTTGTTCCCATTTCTAACGTCTGCTTTAATTTTTTGTCTCATATTTTGACGTCAGCTCCGGATCTCGACCACAGAACTATATTTAAGTTATAGTTCTGTGATCTCGACAGGTTAATTTTGAAATGACTTTCGTCAGTTGTCTCTTGTTGACACTGACACACAGTGATGCCAACTCTGTCGATTTATCGGTAGTTCTAACGATTTGGGAAGTAATCTCCCGATATACCGATTTACGATATTATCTACCGATTTTTGGGATTGTTATTTCAACATTTATAAATATATGATATATTTAGATACTTTATTATCAAATCTGTATGAACAATACGTTTCAAGAGTTGAAAATGTATGCAACACATATTGCATAAAACCGCACATTTAAAATTCGATAAAATTCGACTAAACATTGCTCATGAAATATTCAAATGGAAAAATTTAAGAGACTTGTTACACAGAAATTCATTATTTCATGAATGAAACCTGGTACCTCTGTTAATAAACAGTCAATAATATTTCATGGATTAATTTTTTAAGCGGAAATACGTTTGGCGGCGTTTGTGCCTGAACATAATTCATCATTCAAGACTATGACGCATCTTCCAAACTTACCAGAAAAAATTCGTCTTGATTCGAAAGTTGCTAAGGGACTAGCATGTAGTCGAACAAAAGTTACTGTTATACTTAAAAATGTACTAGGACGTCAAAGTTTTGAATTAACCTGCCAAGACTTGAGAAAAAATAAATTTTCAGTGATTGTTGACAAATCACCAGATAGAAGCACAATAAAGGTCGTTTATATCTATTTTCAAATCTACCGATTTTTCAAGATGGGTTCTACCTACTTTAGAATTTGTAGGTTGGCATCACTGCCGACAGAGAAATTAAGCAATATTCTGTTACACTGACCTATTTTTAGGGAGTTGTAAAATAAATGCAATATTTCTAAAATGTACAGCCTAAGAATTATATACAGAATGAAAAATATGAAAACCATCGTTAATCAGAATATGGTAAGAAATAAAACAACTACCAAACGTGGAGTAATACTTCAAGAGCCCCATCGAACATCCTTTGGAATCTTAAAATTGATTTTAACTGTGGTTCCCGGGTTACTGATTGGAGCAACAATAAGTAAAAATATTGCCAATTTCTTGGAGGAAAACGACTTGTTTGTACCTTCAGATGATGATGACGATGATGACTAGAATAAAAAATATTTAAGTGAAAGAATCTGATCTTCCTAAATTATTTTGTGCTTTATATGTATATAATTTCTATTTATTTTTCTTTAGTGGCTTTTATTAAATAAAATTTTGTTTGAGTTTTCACTTCATGTTATGGGTATTCCAGTTTACCCCCCCCCTTATAAAACTAAGGCAATCTTCAATTCAATATTTTAGAATCTTTGCAAATTTATATCTAAATATAAATATGAACTTGGAAAAGTTGTGTGGACTGTTATCATTTGAAGCACATTTGACACAGTTCTTTTGAAAATTTAATATCATGCAGTATTTTTTGGGGCGTTTTATTCAATTTTAATATCATTTTTGAGTGAAAACTTTTATATGGAGGAACTTATAAAGCCTAAATATAAAGTGACTTATAAATTTCATTTCTCATTTTTTTCCGTTTGAAATGTGACTTGTTATATAGTCCATATTGTATTATAATCTGATATTGAAAAAACCCTATCACACAATAAAAGAAATTATACATATAGCTCTCAAATAATTCATAGTAGAGTCCAGCCATAAGCCTATGGCCTGTCTAAGGGTAGATCTCCATGAAGTCAAAACCCCCAAAGTAAAAATCAAATTACAAACTCTAATTGAGCACGTCTTTATTCAGTGAATTTTTCCATTTCAAATCGATGACAATTCTCTATTAACAAATGCTATATTATATTATAAAAAATACCTTGGTAACAACTGAGTAAAAAAAATACATGATAAACCAATTAAACTTATATATATTGAAGAGACTGGAATTGAACAAAAAAAAAACATTCTCCCCCCAGGGAAGAATCCCGTTCTTCAACTCATTTCTTATTTTCATCCTTCCATCTAGACTTCCATTGAAGTTTACACAGCTTGGGGATGTGTCTCTGTAAATGTCTTTCCGAGTCCGAAAAACTGCAACTCGAATTCTTTCATCTGGTCCTTGAGTTACTCTTTTGACTCTTCCCATCTTATATGTATTTCTCGGTGATATTTCCTCTACAATAATAAAATTTCTAGGTTTGATAAGTTCTTAGTCACCTGTCCATTTCCTTCTTGAGTTCGTCATAGGCAAATATTCTTCAAGCTATCTTTTCCAAAATGCATTTGCAAGCATTTGTGACTTTTTTCACTCTGTACCTCTTCTGCCTACATTTCAGAACGTTACGAATTACACCAGAAGAATGTTCTTGCTATGTTCACCTCTAGCTCTGATATTAGCGTTTCAGCCAGACTAGCTGCCATAACAGCAGCCTGCAGTTCCAACTTTAGGATGGAGAGTTATTTCAATGATGCGACCATGAGTTTTTACGTCAGAAATGCAACATCAATCTTGTCTGATGATGCAATCCTTAGGTATGCTACCCAAGAAAATATATTTTCACTCGAATCACAAAAAACATGCAATTGTAACATACCAGTAGGAATCAAAAGAGAATGGCATCTCGAAATCCTAAGATTTGTTATCATCCTAAGTTTATCTAACCATTTATTCCATATAATTTCCAAGTCCTCTGAAATAAAGTCGTTCCAACCAACTCTTGCTCTTCAAATGATCTGCAAAAGTATTTTTGCTCCAATTAAGATATGAGCAAAAAACCCTAAAGGATCAAAAATCAACATTATCATTTTTAGAATGTCTTGTTTGATGAATGATTGCTTTTTGTGTATATTTTCAATATTAAGATCTAGCTGAAACTCGTCGTTATCTGAACTCCAATGGGCTGTCAATGGTTATAAATATAAACCTTATCTAATAATTTCGAGAGTACCTATGGGCTGCTACTTGGGGCCTCTTATTTTTATTACATTTTTGAACAATATTGCTTTTTTTTAACTTATGCAGATTATATTAAAATATTTTTCCGAGTAACAAACTTCACGAACTGCATGTATATTCAAGATCTTGATAGGTTTAATAATTACGGCAGACAAAACAAAATATATCTTAATTTAGAAAAATGTTGTTACATATCCTTGACTCGTAATGTCTGAACCTTCACTTATGACTATATATCTGACAGTATGTCTTCAACAATGTGATAAGCCAAAGATCTTGGGAGTGTATTTATTGAAAAAATTACTTTTTCTCTCCACATTGAATCTGTAGTAACCATATGTTAGGTTTTGTCTTAAGAACAACTATGAACTTCTATCAAAGCTCTTAAAACATACTTTGCCTTCTTCCATAGCCTCAGAGTGCCTCTCTACAGAGGCACTCTGTAGACTGTAAAAAGTGCCTCTGTAGTGTCTGAGTGACATCAGAGTGCCTTTTTACAGAGGCACTCTGATGTACCTACCTGCTTTTTAGGAAACGATCCAACTTTGAAAATTTCATATGACACAACTAACATGAATAGGAATTTTTCAATCAAGAAAATGATTTCTTCTTACAATTCTAAATATTCAGATTTACATATATTCAGTATGTAAATAAGTAAATTCAAGTAAAAAGTGCTATTTAAAGTGTACACTGAAGATAACTCGATTGTATGCTGTGAAGTTGTATATTATAACTATAAAAACTATTGTTACTTCGTTAAGGTACGCTGTAATCTGTAAGTACTATTTCGTGGATGTCACTTTGGGTTTGTGTCCATGGTATTAAGTGAATAAATGAAAATAATGCATATGATTAACTTGATGCAACAAAGTTGAACTGTAGATACATTAAGTTTAATTTAGCCAATGTACATAATTTTGTGATGTGCTCTGTACCTGGCCCCACCCAATTTCTCCCATATATAGACGACTTGACAACTATTGTCATAGAGACTAGATTTACTGTGTTTACTTTGTTCGCTGATGATACTACTACATTTTGGCATAAAAGTGATACAACTGAACCATCTGTTCAGATATCAAAATCACAGACTGGTGTAAAGCAAATCTATTAACATTTAATATATCAAAGACCAAGATTTGATCTTTCAATTGTGGCATTCATGACATTCTCTTCACTTCGAATGTTTGTGTAAATGAGAGCGCCAAATTAGTTGAGATATTAACTGATAAGTTGAGGATCACATACTAGATCTCAACAAAAACTAGGAATGAGTGCTGCTAAAACTGTGGATACTTCACTAGTAGAATCTCATCTGTGATATGGCATCCTTTTCTGGGGTGTCTATGCTAAAACCCGTTTTCAGTCTGCTTTTGTTCTTCAGAAAAGGACATTAACTCTGTAAAATCAGGCGATGTGATTCTTTGTTGCAGACACAATCTAACATTGTATGCTATTTCCATTTTGGAGAGTAGAACGGAACTCTCATTTTCTTCTAATTATTCCACACACCACACCTTAAATTGATGCCTTCCTATCCCTTCATCTATCTTAATTGAAAATACACTTGGTTATAATGATCTTAAGATGTACAGCCATCTACCGTATCATTTGAAGTACATAATAAATTGTAAAGAATTCAGAAAAGCAACCAAAGATTTTCTTGTTGTTAGACCCTTTTATAATTCACAAGAGTTTTATGGTGATAACTTTTACTTTTGTTTCAGTATATGTTATTTAATGTAGAAGCAGCATCTTTTTGAATAGCATATCTTTAGACCTATTACATTTTTCATGTTTGTTATTAAATAAATTTTGAAAAAATGTGATATTTCATATGTGTATGAATTTCACCTGTAAGGTGCGTATTATGTACCTGACAATGTCTTGGTTTTTATTTTAAACATTATCGTTGTTCCTAGCTTTGTCAATAACATTGTTCTTCAGACAGTAAATCATATTTATATTTATTATTATCATTAATGTACAAATGTATGAATATGGATTTTTTTTCAAAGATCAAGAAAAATAATTCTTTAAAACTTTGTAATATTTTATTTTATAAAGCTTAGTACAAAAAGAAAATGAACTAGGAGGAATAAATACTATATAAAAACTTTGAACTCGGCAGTAATCTGCATTATTGGCAAACCTAGTTCAAATTCCCCTTTAAATAAATAACATTTTCATTGAAATTTTATCGACCTCATTCAGGTGGCTTTTTGTGTTCTCCCCAACCATGAAAACATTTTGTAAATCTTCTTGATTCCTTGTTTTTCAAAGTTAAAAACAGTTTTCGAGGTCTGTCTGGTTGTTTAGCTCTCATATGTTGAATGTAGACCTTATAAACGAAAATCAGAAAATTACAATCCATTTTTCTTAAAAATTATTCAACATACCTGAGCTGATTTATAGGCCAACTTGATTTCCACTTCACTACAGTTGGCACCCAGCCATAAAAATACTTGATTTCCATTATCCAGAATCATGATATCATCATCAGCTAAATCATCCTGCAAAAGGAAAACTATTCGAATGAGTATAATCACTTCTTCAGAATTACCAGTCATATTTACCTGACAAAAATCTGAACACTTCTCTGAAACAATGAAATACCCTTTTTCATTCGAACATCTGAAAAGTCGGGTATATTCCATGTAAGTGGCGTCATTGTCGTAAGGCTTTTTGCCACCCAAACCCAACCAGAAAAAGTTATCCGGTTCTTCGCCTTCTGATAAAACTTGCAGAGTTACCCAAGGACTGTTGAAAAGTTCTTCCGCTATTTCTTGAATAATTCTAGCCTCTTCCGGATCAGACTTTGAACCAATCCAAACATAAACAATGCCAGAATCATCTTCTTGTTCAAAAGGAACGTTGAGTATATAGCTGAAAAAATAATTCATCAAAAACATATTTTCCATAAAAAGCTCGCGGAATTACCAGAAAGCTGAATTCAAAAACGAGGCATCCGGTTTTATCTGAACAAGTCTTGTATATAAAGCACTCCCATTTGACCTCAAATGATAAAATTCTACTGCATTTTTATCTGCTTTTTTATTTCGTTTTCCCTGTTTTATGACAAATTTCCTTTTGAAATGTGCCATGAATTTCATATTTTCTTGTTGCTGATAAGTTCTCACAACTTCTAATTTGTCTTGGAAAAGTGCCTTGAATTTTTTTTGTAATGTGAAAGTAAAAGTCAGCCAACCCATGTTGGATGCATCTCGGCCCTGCCAGAAATAACAAACCCATTGAAGATCGTCCATTTCATCTTCAGGAGGAGTACTGCTTGCATCATCTTGTGGAATCCAATATCGACAAAGGAAAACATAACAGTCCTTTGAATGGAAAATACCTAAAAACAGGATGAATGAAAATAATTTGAGCATACATCATTACTAGTAGTGTCATGAATTTACTATCGCAATAATTTCCTTTCTAAAGCAAAAATGCAACTCTAATACACTCTCCATTACAACAAATTAGTGAAAATGTATTCAAGAGTCAATAAAAAAATGGATTTGAATTTACCACCATGTGATACATAGATAGATAATTTTTATTCACCCATGAAGCTTTACACAGTGCAGCACAGTACTAAAACTTATCAGACTATATAACATGAACAAACATACACATAACATAAATGAATGGTTATTAATAGATTTACATATCAGAATTAATAATACGGAAATTTAAAAACTCATCTACAGAATAAAACGCATAATTAATTAAAAAGTCATGGAATGTCGTTTTGAAAACTCCTAATGCATTTTTTGCCCGATTTATCAAAATCCGACTTTATATAATCTCAAAAACAAAGACGAAAGTTCCTAATTATTCCATTATTTTTTTTAGAAAATCACATTGGGAAGATAATATTTGTACTGTAAAAATTCCACAAGGTTGAATAAAAATTGTATTTTTACTTTGCCGAAAACTATTATAATCCTAACCATTTAGCTAACGTATGTTTAAAACATAGAAATTATTCATTATGAAGCAATATTGGTATAATATGTCAGTTTAATATATCGCAGTTTAAAGACGCAGACTAAAGATCCAATTTGATTTTATATGGAATAAATTCTTCAGCAAGAAATATTAATATAATGGAAAGAGATATCGAAATTTCTTTGTATAATATCCGAATTTACCATGGCTTACATATTCTAGAAACACTTTATTGTGAGATTTTCACTAAACAGTTTTACGAAAACGCTATCCGTGTTTTGCTATACAATATAGCTTCTTCTGTATAGGCACGCCTAAAAATGTATATTCGTGAGAACTTCATTATAAAAAATACAGACCCGACAAATTTAAGACAAATTCTTCAAAAAATGATAAATAAAAAATCAGTTGCGGTTGATTACATCTCCCTTAGGATTTTAAAAAATCTAACAGGTCAAGCCATATATGTTCTAGCAGAAGCAATAAATATTAGTTTCAAAACAGGGTGGTTTTCTTGATATTTAAAAACAGTTATAGTCATTTCACTATATCGAGTGATTTTCTGAGGTGGCTGACTCCTATAACTTTTTTATTATTGGAGATAGAAAAACGAAATTTTAGGGTTGTGTATTATAGTTCAATTTAGATTTTTTGACATATTTACTTGTTTTGCCGTATTTCCGGTTTGACCGGAAATGACCCCAACTTTCGATTTTTAAATAGGACATCCTATATATTTTTACTTATTTCGAT
>WOGR01011927.1:347-10382 GCA_015342045.1 Leptinotarsa lineolata | reverse complement strand
TCCAAAAATGTATTAATATACGGGGTGTTCCATTTAAAAAAATTAAGTTGCTAGGACTTTTTGATGGAAGTGGCAACGCCGCAATGCTGAAAAAATTTTAGATCGATAGAACAGGTAAGGAAATGTGAGAGGTGAAATTTTCAGAAAAATCATGCTTTGCTTTTTCTAGAAACGTCTAACCTACCATCGACCGTGAGTCACGCTGTATATTACATCCACTTGGCCATTGTTATCTAATGCTTCGGAAATAAATTGAGTAATAATGACTAGATTTATAACTGTAGAACGATTAGTAACGAATCCATGTTAATGTTGAGATAGTTCACATTGAACCGATTATATAAAATAATTTTGAAAACATACATAAAATACATCTTCAATTTTCTATATGTGCTTTTTCACCACTTTTGTATACAGATCATACCTTAGCTAATTTTCAAATATCTGGAAATTAGCTAAGTTCATTCTTTATTCCTATAATCAATAGCCCTTATCTGTGAAGTGGGTGGTAAAGTGTCTTATATCGACTTTTTTTGACTAATAGATAATTTTACTTTCCTGATAGTGGATATATTTTCTCCAGAACTTTGGATTTGTGCTTATTCAATACGTATCAGCCTCTCATATTCAGCATCTCAGTAATTTTAACATTTCCTCGTAACATCGAATCTGGTAAACTGAGTTTATGATATTTTTTTACATTCCAGGTAGCCTTATTCTTCTGAGTTTTTTTGAAGTATTCATCTATTACAAATCTTCAACTTTTATCAGTTCTTGCATCTCTAAAATTTGATAAGGGATAAACTGTGTTTTCTTCACAAATTATTTTGAGTCCCATTGATGATGACAGACTGCTAGTCATCACAGCAGCCTGTAATTCCAATCAGAAAACTGGTGATAGCTTCAAAAGGGCAACTCTTCCAAAACAAGCACTGTTCTCTAGCACCAGAACTGCGACACTCCTACACGCGCATTTCACCAACCAAGTTAGCGTCAGGAGGCTAACCCCTAACTCTGCCTCAACGGTTTCGGGTAGAAATTCGCGAGAAATTTTCTGGTGAATGTTAACAGGGTGATTCATATGAAAATAAACAATGAGCTGTTTGGCATGGGACCTTTGTTACTGTTGACAGTTCTCATGTCACATCCAAAAATCTAATGCCATACAGCGATCTCAAAAATTTGAGACAGTTGAGCCTAGATTTTTCTGATCACTAAACTGGCATATGTGCAGCGTATTCTTTGAAAATAGTTTTCATAACTCACTCAGTCTGACCGATATATTTTTTGTCGCAGTCCTCATAGACTAATTCCATATATCCCTAGCTTTTTAATTTCCAATGTCTCATCTTAAGTGTTGCCTAATTGAGCAAGAAGTTTTACTTTCACGTTCAACTTTTCAAATGTGCATTTTGGTTCGTACAAAATTCTAGCAAAGTGTGGCATGAGACCTATGAACGTTGACAAAGGTTCCATTCCAAACACCTCATTGGTCACTATAATATGAATCGCTCTATTAAAATAAGCAGGAACTTTCACGCGAACACTTTCCGTGAATCACTATCCAAAATCATTGATGTGTGTGAAAGTGAAACTGTAGTCATAAATAGAGGCCACTAATGAGTCATCAGATCCATCAGAAATTTTTTCAGGAAGTGTTTAAAGATCTTTCAACCATTTGTGCCAAGTAGTGGGTCACTCAAATCATTTCCGGGGCGCCACATGTCATGCCTTCATTTTTTTTCACGGTGAGATTTCATGAGCTTCATCGAATCGTGTACAAGTTTTATCGTACTCTAGTTTTTTTCATTATTTTACGAAAAGATTCCATCACAACAAGGAATTAGATTCTAATATCAATAAAGCATTTGTCGATTATGGCAATTTTCACAATTGTACAAGTTTAAAGTATGATTGCAATAAAATTTTTGACAAATTGTGTACAATCAGGAGAACGTGTGCCTTTAAAGGTCGGCAGGCATTTGATAAACATTCTTACAAATATATAAAAAAGTGCCTAATCTTTTTTTCCTCAGAAGATGATATTGAAAATTGTTTGGCAAAGCAAATCAATATCATTGCAAGGTTGACTCACAGCTTATGTCAATATTTCAGTCACATTTTTCAACAATTGAGGTATGTTTATCAATATTACTCAGATATGGAATACTTACTGGAAACTCATGGTGATAAACTTTCTTACTGTTGAATTTAGCTACTTACATTGAATTTTTTTATAAGTCACACTAAGTTTTATTTCACCGATGGTCGCATTGGTCTTTCAGACCAGCGGTAGATAATTTAACATTTAACCATTTGAATTTCTAAGATGCGTTGTATGCCTACCAGCACAGTGTAAGTTTAGAATGCTCATTCTTAATTTAGTTGAATGCAAAAAATCAAAATTATTGTTATTTCATATGCTGAAACTTTATTTGTCAAATAAGAAAAAATCAATATTTGAATTATAAAAAACCAAATTTTCTTTATTAATTCCTAAACAAAACTAGTGAAAGCAGTTCTAAAGTCTGGTTATATTTGATCATTTACAGGGTAGGATTTTCAAATAGCAATATTTTGTTTTTCTGTTCTTCTTTTAAACTAACTATGTACATGTTTTTAAAAAAATCATCGTCAGTTCTATCCTGAATACTTTCCTCCAATTCACTCCTTTCTACTTCTTCATTAGTACTTATCACCTCTAATAAAAGCCTCTTTCTCTTTTATTTTTTCTGACAATAACCTGTATCTCAATTTTTTTTTTGATGATACAGAATTCCCATTGAGATGAATTACCTGCGTATCTAACATCTCTTGCAGAAAATCCTAAATGGTCCAAATGAAATTATCCGAAAGACTTTTGTTGATACCAGCTCTAAGTAGTTTTAATGTTTGGACCGTTATTTTTTGTTTTCATGTATTTCTTCGTTCATGAAGGACCAAAATTCCTAACCTCAAATCTCATTTTAATCATTTTCATTCGGAATATATCAAATTGACATCTAATAAATCACACAATCCTGAAACCAAAAACTTGATCATATTCCTTCATTATTTTGCATATTTTTTGTAAAAGAGTTAAAATGGTATACATACGTAGGTATCCAGTACTTTAATTAGAGTAGCTGTAATATTTTGTATTGCATTTTTTATTCATTTAGATTATTTATGATTTACTATTACATTATTATTACATTATTGTCAAAATACTTCATTTTGTTTGGACAAAAATTCATAAAAATTTATTAATTATTACTTTTCCAGGAAAAGGAATGAGATAGTGGAAAAAGAAACTCACACCAGTGATGAAGAACACAACGTTCAAAATGAATGTTCTAGAATTCCATACGTGGAAACCATAAATGATATAGATTTTGAAAGGAAGAAGTTGAAAAATTCAAATGAAGAGAATATAAAACCAGTGCGAAAAAAATTGAAAGCTGTTCAGAAACTGGAACAGAAAATTTGGGAGAAAAGAGCTTCTACTGAAAATTTGTCATATAGTAAAAAGAAATCGAATGAAAATAAACCGGGAAACTATTTTGCTGAAAATATGAACCATATCATGGATAGTGTATTGATCGATATAAACGATACAAATCTATTAACTGTTTCTAAGAAAGAACAAGAAATGAGTTCAGAAGAAATGTTTGATGAATCCATTTCTTCACATTCTGATTCATATAGAAAAGACAACAAAGAGAAGGAGGAAAATAGAAGTACTTCCCACAGCTTGAAAACTATCATTCTACGAGATGAAGAATCAAAGGCAGTTGTTGAATCTCTGAAAGAAATCTCAGATATAAAAGAAATGAAAGAAAATAGAGACAATAAAAATAAAATGAGGGATGAAACTCTTGAATCTTTTTCTGCGAAAAACATTAACACAAAAATAGAATTGTATCATACCGATTCTAAACCAATCATGAGTGACACTAACAAGATTGAGAGAAAGCAATATAAATTAAACATTGTGAATGATGCAACTCCTTTTACTGAAACAAGTATTGAGTGTAGTTTTAGTTGCGAAGAATCCATAACAGATTCACAAAAAAAGAACTCAGCAACAAATGATAAGCAAGTAAATAACCTGTCAATAAATAATGATGTATTTTCACATGAGGTAAAATCACATCTAGAAATTCACACACAGATTGAAATGAGTGAATTCAAAGTCCAGGAGAAAAATATGAACAATGATAACAGAGAAAATATCCAACAAAATATTTCAAGAGATGAGAAAATTGAAAATCGAAATTATCAATCTGTCAGAGAGGAATATTTAAAGAAAAATGAATCTTCAGAAAACCTTTCAGATAATTTTGGGAGCATGGGATTTAGGAAAGAAATAACAGAAATTAATGATGAAACTATCACAAAAAGTACTTCTAATGAAAAACAGAAGATTCGTGCAAGTGTTAGGGAAAAAGAACTAGATCTTTCTGATGCCAACATAAAAAAAGTGAAAACGCAATTGAAATGTGTTTTGGAAGAGAATAAGGAAACAAACTCAATTTGCAAACGAAAGCGAGAATTGTCTCCCTCTACAAAGGTAGCCAAAATGAATCCTCAGTACAAAATACCGAAAAAGGAAAAACAATCTGTAGAAACTGATTCATCAACACAAAAATGTGATGATTCCGAATCCCAAAGAAATATTGTTTTGGTGTCAAACGAGGATCACAAGAGTTCATATGAAGGAAGACACAGGGGCCTTAACAGAACAAAGGAAAGGTACCATAAAAGACCAAAATCGGTTCCAAGAAGTTTTCTGGGACGAAAATCAGAAGAAAGTGAACACAGAGCCCGTTCAAGGTCAAGAGGACGTTACATGAGAAAAGATAATTTGGAAGATGGGAGAGAAACATACAGACACGAGCATGATAATTTCGAAGAACGGAGAGAAACATACAGACCCGAGCATAATAATTTGGAAGAACAGAGAGAAACATACAGATACGAGCATAATAATTTAGAAGAACGGAGAGAAACATACAGACACAAGCATAATGATTTGGAAGAACGGAGAGGAACATATAGACACGAACATGGAAAACATTCAGAACTCAGATTTAGAACAGATGATCGAATAAATATCTATACCAGAAGAAAAAGTTTCAGTGGAGAGAGTGATTATAGGAAGAGCAGTGATAAATATAATAGTCGAAATTATAATGAAAAATCTCATTTTTCTTCAAAAAATCATAGAACTAATATCAGGGATCCAAGAAGAGAAAGATCAAAAAGTAGAAATCGAGTAGATGGGGCGAGTGATGCAAATGTAGAGAGAACAAGAGTAATTTCTCTTGAAGAAAATGATGACAGTTCAGTGATAAATAATATTTATGAACATGTAGAAGAGGAGAATAATAAATGTAAAAGAAGTCGCCAAACAATTGAATATGACAGTAGACCAGATCTACGAAAAGACACTTCTACTAAAAATAGAGTCTCTGAAAAATTAGAAAAAGCTTCAATAAAAGACAGAACTGATACCAAGTGTTCTACTAAAAAATCTAAGGAAGGAATGAGTACAGATTGTAATCGTGAAAAGGATCTGGAAGAAAACACTGCAAATAAAGCAAGTATATTGGCTGCAGAAGGAGAGTCTCAAGAAATTTCCACCAATTTCAGTGAAGAGAATATAAGAGAAAATGATAGAAAAAAATTAATCGACGTAAAATTTTGTGATGATGTTGCAACTGAAAAACAAGAACCTGAGAGTACAAATAAAGTACATGAGAATCAAAAAATTCTGGGAAAAGATTCAACAAGAAAAAGTGATTGTGAAGAAAAAGAAACAAGATCAATTCAAGGGATATATGAGAATTCAGTTTCATCAGAAAAAGAAAATGAGTTGCTTATCAGGGCATCATATTCAAAAAATGATAAGAATACAAAAATTGAAGAATTGTTTGAAAATAGTTCAGAAAAAAAAGATGATTTACCTCACATTGAAAATTCTGATGAACGAAATAAAACTACTGATAGGAAGCCTGTTGAAGAAGATGATTTAACTACTGGTATCAATGATAAAAAAGATTCAGAAAGATCGAATAGAAAAAATATTATTGAAATTGATGTTTCACGGAAAATCAAAGTGAAATGTCTACCTGAGAACGTACCAAATGAAACTGAAGATTCTTTGAACAAACAAGCAAACATTTGTTCAATAGAAAATGATCGCGAAACTAACTTTGAAAGGCTTCACGAAACAAATTCAATTGAAAAACCAGAAAAGAAATGTGCTTTGAATAATCAGAAAAAGGTGATGAATTCAGAGAGTAATAAGCATCTAGTAGTAAAAACTTCAGACAGTAAGGCTGATACTGATGCACGTTTGAAAGATCCATCCTCTGACGAAAGGAAAAGAGAAAGTGGGGAATTGTTGATGATAAATGACTTGAAATATTCTTCAGATATTAGAACCTCGGAGGCTTGTTCGAAAAAAGTAGAAACTGAGATACATATGGAAGAAAAACCACCGATCAACGCTAAAGGAATGAGAAACATGCCAGATATACTTCTAGAGGATTCAAATCCACAACCAGTACCAAATCTTATACCATTGAAAAAAACTTTGTTGAAAGCAGATAAGCTTTCAAAAGATAATAGTGGATCTAAGAGGAGAGCATTGCAAGATAGAAGTGTACAACATCAAAAATCTAAGACGCTTCAAGAAAAATTGGCCAGTGTGGAAGTATCTGAAGAAATAACGAAGAATAAAGATGAAGCAAGGAATTCTGAATCATCAAAAATATATTTAGTGGAAGTTCCTTCCAAGGTGAAAGACAGTTTATTCAGTTCAAAAGATTCACGAAATGTAGAATGTTCAGATAAATGTAACCCTAAATCTGACGAACTCGATGTTAACATCAATGATGGTTGTGTCGTGGGTCAGCTTCCAGTACGCAAACGAATAACACCAATTAGAATTGATGATAGTCCGATATGTACATTTGAAAATATATTAGAAAAAAACCGTATGCCCTCATTTGCTAAAGATCTTTCAGCACCAAATGCTTCTCCTTTGACACTCACCCATGAGGGTGATATTCCTGTCTTACACTTGGAAGAAAACCATTTCCAAAACTTGAATGATGATGGTACTCAAAAATCAATTGATAGAAACATCATTAATTTGCTAGATACTATGAATATGTCAAATTTGGAGTGTGATATTACAAAATTCCAAATTTCTTCTGATAAAGATGATAAGTCTCGGAGTGTCAATGAAAGTGATGTCAACCAGAAAAATGGCGAAGTTCCAGACTCGTCCACCAAAATTCTCGATGTTGTGTTGGCTAAAACTGAAGAACCTACAGTTAGCACAACTCCCTCAACTCAAAATGAAATTGCTGGAAACAAAAGTATTTGTTCTAGTAATGTACATAATATTGGTGATGGTAATGCTGTTCAAGAAACAGGGAGCAAGTCCGGAACACCAGTTTCAAACTTGTCAAGGATAGGAAGACGAAGACGTGTTAGATTGGTTGTTATTGACTGATATTGTTTTTATTCATGTTTGTAAATAATGTATTCTATATGGATAAGTAACTATTGTAAGTGATATATTATTTATTTATAATTGTTAGTGATAAACATTTATTTTATTTTAAATGATCATATAAAACCTTTTTAAGTTTTTATCACTCCTTTCTCTTTTAATGATGTCAACATGAATATAACTGCAGTACAGGATAGGTAGATATATCTGGTAACAGTTATTTGATGTGACCATGGAAATATACGTTAAGTATATCAAAGTGAGGAGGATGAAAAATCAATTCAAATACAATGAAAGACCCAGATAATGAAAAACTCCCAAATGGACGATGTTAGTTCAATAAGTATTCACTGCAAACATCTTGGACAAGATTCACAAAAAAGAAATCTGCAACAAATGGTGAGCATGTAAATAATCCGTCAATAAATAATGATGTGTTTTTACATTAGGAAAAATTACATCTAGAAATTTACACACAGATTGAATGAACAGAGAAAATATCCAACAAAATATTCAAAGAAATGGGAAAATAGGAAATCAAAATTGTCAATCTGTTAGAGAATACGAGGCCTGTTAAAAAAATGAGGTTCTGGTGAATACGAACAAGCAATGACGAGTGACCAGTTGCATTATCGTGATGCAAAAGCTATGAACTGTTTTTCCACAATACCGGATGTTTTCTTTGTATCGCTTATCGCAAGCAGTGCATAACTTCAAGGTAATATTCTTTATTGACAGTGCGACCATGCGGCAAGAACTCCTGATGCTCTACGTCACAGTGAGCCCAACCTTGATTTTTTTGGTCTTAACTTTCCTGGGTTCTTTCATTGGGACAATTGGACTTTGGTTTTGATGGCATAACCATAAAACCATGATTTATCACCAGTTATGACCCTTTAAAGAAAATTCGCCGTTCACGTCATTTAACAATTTCTGAGCGATTACTCATGCGACGGTTTTTTTGGTCAATATTCAGCAACTTTGGAGCAAACTCGGCTGTCACACGCTTCATGCTTAAAATTTCCGAAAAAATTGCATGGCATGAGTCAACCGATATGCCAACAACCTTAACGACTCTTCTAATAGTGATTCGGCGATTCTCTATGAAAATTTTCTCAACATTTTCAACGGTTGTTGATATGCTGGGGTGTCCAGGGCGAGCGTCGTCATTCACATCTTCTCGACCTTCACCATTTGTAAAAATTTTTCTGACTCAGAGTACAATCACCAATGCCAATATTTCAAGTGTTTTTGAGCAGTCAAGTCCAATTTTTTACACAAAATTTGATGCAAATTCTGTGATCCATTTTTTCGATAGCAAAAAATCGCCGAACACGCAAAACACTTCTAACTTTTATGCTTATCACCAACAATCTGAACCTGCTAAACAGCTGGAACTGTGAACATATGTTCAAAAGGAGTGTATCCACATAAAAAAAAATCTCTAATCGAATGTACGTATCCCGCGAACTTTGAACATTCACCTTATAGTCTAAGAGCTAGCAACGTTTTCGAGAGAGAATTTCATGTAGGCCATTTTTTATGTATGCTATCTCTTCCACTCTCCCAGACGTTATACTGGCTGGCGGTAGAGGTTGCGTTCATTAGTGCGCATCCTACCTGTCCAGGTAAAAAATAAAATTTTCAAATCATTTCAAGAAGTTTTTTTATTATTATTTTTTATTGACCTTTTTGCAATATGAATCTATAATTGCCAGACATTTTCGTTGTTGTTTATTATGTGCCAAACGCCTATTTTGAATTAAAAGAATTTTTTTCAAAATATTTTAGTATGGCTGAAATTTTTTTAGGATGTCATTTAAGTATCTAAAAACCTAAAATAAATTTGCCAAGCAATAATTCCATTGTTAAACTTCAACCAGACCGATCTAAAAGTGAAAATTGATTGGGCATATTGGAGTAGTGCAGACAATCACGTGTTAGTTGCGCAAGTGAGATAGACGACAGTAGTCAAGATGGCGTCAGTTTAGTCACATTGGTGTATTTGTTGCTGTTATTTTTGATGTTTTTAACGAAATTGTGTTACAATGGGGAGTGTTCCTCAATTTGGGTTATTACAGCAAATGCAAGTTTGAACAAAATTAAGTTGAGTTTAATTCATGAGTTTTTCAAATTCACTTCGAAAAGTATTCAAATTGATGTTTCAAATGTCGGGTTTTAATTTTTTAAGGGATTTGTTTCTGATTCACATATTGGCAACAGCGCCTAGAATGCATATAATATATCAAGTTAATAATTTATACATGCCTAGATATTCTACTTTAAAAAAGGAAAATTATCTTTATAAATCAACAATCAAGGCAAAATATAAATTATAGTTCAACACCACCTCCCCAGCCACATACACAACAGTTGTTTTGCTATTTATTTATATAGAGGAAGATAGGTTAGGTGCGCAAAATGTCATATGTCACAGAATGTCTTGGAACATAAGTAAACAGAACAGCACGCCTCTGAAATATGTCATCTTTGTTTGTCTCATACAGGGAACAGATTCATTGTCCTTT